>MU551627.1:2147329-2360639 GCA_024362625.1 Silurus asotus
CAACACGAACAGTCACTGATACTAAAAGCCTGATTTCATCCTTGAGCTTTTCTTCCAGGCAAAAGAAATCTGTCCAGCAAAAGAGCTTCATACACCAGACTGTTGATCTTAGTCTCTTCCTTTCTTTTTCATTTGGCCTCTGTTTTTACAGTTTGTATTTTTTTTCTTTGTTTTGTGGCTTGCTGCTTTTCTTCTTTTATGGTTGGGATTTCTTTAAGGTTCTGAAACTTCTTCAGATCGGCACAGAACAAAACCTGGAGAGACAGACGTAGATGGGGAGAGAGAGGGAGAGAGAGAGAGAGAGAGAGAAAATCACAAAGAGTGAATGTGTGTATACAACAAAAGGCACCACAAGTGACTAAAATAAATAATGTGACTGCTAAATGTTTTTATAACATCAATAATAATGTATAATAAATGAATTTAATTCACTGTAGGGAGCACATTTTCAACAATGAAGATAAAAAAATATTTTTTCCTCACAGAATGAGCCCAGCCTGCATGGGATCCCCAAAGCGTTCTGAAGAAATCCCCTGTAATAGTGATAAAGTACAGAAGTCCTAAGAGGACATGCATCATACAAATCTTTTTTTCTTAACCGAAGTTTTTTTCTCGTTATCATGACTTAATTTTCTCATGATCTTGACATAAAACACTTAACTATTCTGTGTATTCGATATAAGAGCATGTTCTAGAAACAGTATCATCGCTGCAACACAGATGTCAGTGTTTGACAACATAAGAAGGAGACGATCACAAGAAACTTTAGTCATGGTAATGAAAAAAAAACTACTTTTGTTATGTCAAGATGACGAGAAAACAACTTTTATATCGAGATGACATGAAAACTTTTATCTCCAGATCAGGAGAAAACCTTTGCTATGTCAAGAACACGAGAAAACAAAAGTTGTTATAACGAGAAAACAAGAAAGGAAAAAAATACACTGCATTACCTCTTAGGATGTCCGTAATAAAAGTCCTATTACGATCATTTTTTAATACTAATGTCACAGATCTTTGAGTGTTCAGGCAAAAGAAGCAGCATAATAAACTCAACAAACATGTCCTGAGCCTCTATTCCTAATTGAATTACACTGTAATTTAACAGGCATCATGACTGTTGTCCTACTCACCGATCTCCTTGTAGACTTTATTGGTCAGAGTCTTTTGTCTACCTCCGGGAACATAGTTATAGTCACGCACTGCAATCTGCAGCACGTGTGTGTCTATAGGTACGGCTTCACACTTGTCCAGTGACATTAAACAAACGCAGTCGGCCACCTGGACGACACACACTCACGCACATAGACATAAACATGGAGCAAGGACTTGATCAGGTTTAGTGAATTTTAATTACTGGTGAGACATGGACACTAATAAGTTCAATAAATACTTACCTTTGGGCCAACACCAGGGAGTGTAAGCAGAGCCTCTCTGGCCTGCATGAAGGAGGCATTACGGAGTGTGTGGAGCCACTTAGGACCATGGGAGCTCATAATCTGGTGCGCGCTTTGCTGGAGGAAGCGAGCTCGGTAGCCAAAACCCAAATCCTGTAGCTGGGCCTTGACACTGCTCTCTGCCTCACACACACACACACACACACACACACACACACACAGCAATTAAACTACTACCAGAGAAAATAACATGCCCTCATGTATCTGCTAATGAGAGCACAGAGATAAAAGAATGTTTTTGCTACCTGCTAAAACCTCTATAGAGGGGAAGTCGTGATACACGCTATCTTCGAGTTTGCAAAGTGGCGTCCCAAGTGTGCTGCACAGACGCTCGATCATCCCCTGAATACGAGAGATGTGATTATTCGAGCTGCAGATGAACGAGAAGAGACACTCTACAGGGTCCTGGCGCAACATGCGCACTCCTGATACAAACACACACACGCAGTAGATTATTATACAGGCCCAGTGCTCCATGCAACATGCCATAAAACTTCTGTAGTGTGCATGTGTGAGTGCCAATACCATAAAAAAAGTATAATTTATTCCAGGAAAACCAAACAAAATACATCTGCTGAACACCATCAGTTCCCACATCCTACCTGAGAAGATGTTGCCCGTGTGGCTGAAGTGTGGATCTGCATCACCCCATTCTTTGTACAAGTCCTCCAGTTTAACACTTAACTGGAAATAGTCTCTCAGCACCTCCACGTCGTCGCCATCCTGCTCTGAGGTCGATGTGTAAAAGCTTGCAGCGTCTTCTTCCTCCTTCACAACAGACATTTCTTTAAGCTTTTTCGCTGACTCTTGGGAGTTCGCTGCCTTTTTCCTTTTCCGTCCTTTAATAAGACCTGGATCAGAGTGGCATCTGTACACATGGTACCATAAGGTGTCGTCCGTCTGAGTTAGCGTCCACACTCGTCCTCCCATCACTCCTGTCCAGTGGCCTTCTCCTGTCTCACGCCATCTGCACGAATACATTTAAAAAAAAATGATTTCTACTTTTCTTTTTATTCTTTTTTCATACGCTTCTTATTAAAACAAGCAACATTAAGGAACGTTTATATGCTCAATCATTCAAACAAAACCCAGAAACAACACACATTAAACATAACGAATTGAACTAATAAATGATGTATATGTATATGCAAGTGCACACGTACACACACATATCCCTATCACGAAAGAATGTCAGAAAGAACACCACAGTAGAATTCCTGAGAATTCTAAACAGATTCATAGCAGCTTACTTGGACGTTCTACTTTTTTTGAATAGACGTATGAAAATATTTTGTGGCAGTTGAAACCAGTTAAATTTGACAACAATAGAGTACTGTTTATAACTATTATTGCTTTAATGTGTATAGGATTAAATCATGACAGGATTTGCGGTTCATCAAGGATGATTATCAAAGACGGCGTGTCCTGATGTAAATCCTAGTGACCATGTTACCTGCTACCACCCCAAAGCTGATTATGTTTTAATAACAGCACATATTATAATGTTTAATTCCTTTTATACCACAGCATGTATTAATTATTTGTAGTAATGTTTCATGTTAACAATCCTCCCTTTGACAGCTTCAATTATTTTTCCTCTCTCTTGAAGATAATAGCAAAAAATGAAATAAACCCTGACAGATTGTTATGTTTCAGAGAAAAACCACAGTGCCCCAAACCCCTCTATCCCGAAGACTTACACATAGAGGAAAGTCTACTGACTGTTAAAAAGCACTGACACTGGAGACTTCTTTCTAAAAAAACTGATTAAGTAACATCTTTTCAGCTAAAACCTGTTTTTTTATTATTATTGGACTTGCATAAACACGTTCTGCCATACAGGTCTCTATAAACCTGTGATCTGCATTACAGCTGTCAGAGTTGCTGCTACAGAAAACACATTCTGATCAATCAGGATCAAGAATTCAACAGCACAGTGGTGTAAAATTTTTAAATTTGATAAACATGTAAACTTGATTTGGCTGTCTGTTTTATTCAATAAGAAACTTCCCTTAAATGGAAAAAGTAAAGAAAAATAATAAATGATTTTGATGCCCAATCTATGGATGGCTGCGAAAACATCCCTGGATATCACATGTGCACTCTTAGGATTATATCATTATTATACACATGGTATTAGTTGAACACTCAACTCAAGCAAATTCAAGATCTGTAAATCATTTCATATTGACTCAGTGGCATGTGTAGAGTTTATTTTACCTGAAACTTTGCCCACATCCCAATGTCAGGTCCAGGCGGAGTTCAGATTTGGGGCAGGACAGGCAGCGCCATGCTGTGGCCCCTAACGAGAGCAAAGCATGCTGGGACATCCTCCGGTTCCACACTGGAGGAGTAAATGGAGTCAGTTAAAACCTGTTTCATCATAGTTAAAGATGCAGCCGGTCATTCTCATTCTTTTTTTGAGATTTTAGTTGGTGGCGCTAAATATAATGTGAATTATTGTATATATATTTTTCTTTAAGCCTCTTTTCCCACCCTTGATCTATAGTTTGCATGCTATTAACAGTTAGTGATAGCAAGGACGGGCATCAGTTTTAAGCACATGATATAACACTATAATACACAATGTAAAAATGTAAACTTTTAAATTTCTATTTAATTGACATTCGCATTCTGCAGTGTGTTTTATAAAAAAATGACCACTTTGGCTTGTGCAGATTTCCCACTTGTTTCAGTCACTTTCTATGCATCGAAAAAATTTAACTAACACTTTGCATGATTCTGCATTATTGTGGGTTGAATAACAGTTTTATTATATATATTAGTGAAATTCATAATTCAATTATATAATATGTAAATCATTGCAATATAATAGGCATGTTATTGGGTTTATTATGTGCGTGACACACCCCAACACCATCCATGAAAATAATTGTTGCGTCTTGCGTGAAATGTCTGTGATCGCCCTAAAATGGCACCGAAAATGTGGGGCCTGCTGCTGTAATACATGCCAAATCAGGCTTATAATGAGTTATACACACAAGTGCACTTTTTTCTTCGTAATAAACTCAAATGAGCGCTAAGATGCTATACTGTACTTACATTCTAGCAAGGGGTGGGGCTAATGGTTAAGAGGTGGGGTTAAGGGGTGGAGTTAAGTGAGGTGAGGGAGGGACTATAAAATGACTGACAGTTTGGTCACGTGAACACAAATTTAAAGTCCAGACCGCAAAGCAGTTTTTTCACATTGTTTTTTCCAGCCACATTCTATTTCCCCTCTAAAGTCACGATTTAAACACTGTATTTATCACATATTCGATATTTACATATTTCACGTTTATTCGTCTAATTAGTTTGAAACAAATATCACCAATTGGACCTTTATTCTTCATTTCATCAGGGTACTCTATAGTTTCAGTTTCAAGTCTAGAAACTGAAACGATTACTTGCAAATATCTGCTAACTTTCATATCTGTGTATTTTATTTGCCATTCATTCATTAAACAATAAAAGGGTTGTGTTTTTACTCACGTGTCTGCTTGGTTTCAAATCTAATGAATGATCCTGGACGACTATTCACTTTCACGGAGTTTTTAAGCTTTACTAAAAAACCGTGCAAAAACTCAAAATCTGTAAACATTAGATATAATAATAGCAACACTTTTTAGTATTATTTATCTTTTATAGTCATTAAGCATTAACTCATCTATCATAAAGCGACTGATGTAACTTTGCGCAAGTTGTAGACAGATTCTTGACATTGCAGTAACGTGCCTTATGATTGGATAGCCTTTGTAGAAAACAATCTCTGATTGGCTCTTTTTGTCACTTCCTGAACAACTATACTTTTGTGTCTTTTCCACCTGCATTCTGCTTATATCTATACAATCTACCAATCAAAGAGCTCTATATTAACACCGGGTGGAGAAAACAGTCTGATAAACCTCGGAATTAGTTTTTAGAGTGGATTTGAGTATGGAAAGGCACATTAGACATACGTTTGTTTGATTAGAAACGTTATTTTTATATGAAAATATTTATACTTATATACGGGTTGAGTCGGTTTAGTAACTAGCAGCCAATCAGATCGCAGGTGTGCGCGCAGGAGGCGTGGTTTTTGTAGGAAAACAGGTGGGAAAACAAAACGTTTATTCTCTCTCTCTCTCTCGGCTAGTAGCGCTTTTCTGTGGAGGCGGCGTGCGTGTGCAGGACGGAGGAACATGGCAGACTTGGTGGCTCTTTTTACTTCCATAGGGCTCAGTGAGCAGAAAGCGAAGGAGACATTAAAGAATGAGCAGCTCAGCTCGGCTCTCAGAGACGCCGTTATACAGGTGAGAGGAGAAACACAGCGGCACCGAGGGGGAACCGCGCGAGCGCTCGCGCGTGTCGTGCTGCAGGACTCGTTAGCTCAGTATGCTAATAATGACCTGTCAGCTGTCAGTGTAAATACTATAATACATATATTAACAGTTAATAAAGTGCTGGGTACATCATCTTGTTGATATATGAACTATTATTATATAATAATGATAGCTATTCAGATTTCAGCTTTCACTTTCATATTTATCTATTTATTTTTTAATGTTCCTATTTTATACCTATTTATTTTTTTCCAAAGTCTGATTTTGGGTCCAGTGTTATAGTGATTTGGTCTTTGTAATTAATGTAATAATACATTTCAGTTAGTCTGAACTACAAAACAAAACTCTGATATTTATAGATCAAAATAATTCACTTTACAAAGTTTGGCTTTGTCCAATCATACAGTATATATAGTTTAAAACTCTGAAATGTATAGAAATGTATACTAATTCACTTTAAAGTGATTTGGTTTCAAATGATATAGTTTGTTTTTTTATAAATTATAGTTTAAAGCTCTGATATTGAGTTCACACACATTCACACTGTAATGATTTGGCCTTGTTGTTCATATAATAATAAATTTTAGTGAATCAGTGCGAACCATAAATATCAAAGTTTTATTTCAGCAATGGAGTTTTGTTTTCAGAAATATAAATGTTTGCGATTGAATTTTAGTTTCATTATTTATCCCCGGAAATATATTTCAATGATTCAGTCTGAAGAATGAATTACTGTGATAAATATATATGTCATTTTTCTTCAAGAATTAATATCATATTATTTAGTTTAAGAATAAATATCATGAATTTAAAAAAAAATGTTATGCTGATTCGGTTTGAAATGATTTGATTGAGCGGTCAGTATGAAGGAAAGTGATTTAGTGTGTGTGTGTGTGTGTGTTCTTTAGGCGCAGAACCTGTTGGGATCCAAAGAAGTGGACAAAGCCATAGGGAACCTGCTGTACAGTATGGCATCTCGTCTCCGAGACCTTCGCCGCTTGACTTATTTGACAAATTATATTACTAAACGGAAGATCACCACAGACCTGCAGTTGTCATGTGTGTATATGGTCCTGTGTCTGACCTACTTTCACTTCTCAAACGCGTTCACATATCTGTTCATTATGCGTATTTCATTTCATTTTCATTATGCATTCATTTCCTGTACGTCTGTCCAAAATGAATAACTTTGAGACAGGATCAGTCCAGGCTCTTGAGGGTAGAAGGGTCACTGCTAACATGCTTGGGACATGCTTGGAGTGACAGCAGAGGAAGTGATGCAAGGTGTTTACAAAAGTAGCATATATTTCAACTGAAGGTTTTTCCGTGAATTTGCATCTCATCGCGTGAACCCCTGGAGCAAGGACGGGGTTCAATGTGGATTTTAATAAATTGAAATATTAATGTGAGACAGTTTATAACCCATAAAACCTAACAACCCCAACGTATGGTGAAAGACGTTGTTTAATCGTTTCCAAAACCATTTCTCACAATCAAAACCACCCAAACCCCATGGAACTCGTATACATCCTCCATCAAACACACCTGCAATGTTTAAAACAATTAGATAAAAAGAAAAGTAAAGTAAATATAGTGGTCAAGATTTGTTGTTAGCTTTGATTGACAAAAGAGCAAATGCTTTTCTGTTTAAACTCTTAAAAGCTTGACTGGAGAGTGATACATGCATTGACATGACTTGAGTGATGGTAAGATTTGCATGAAAGTTCTAGCTAATCTTGTTCAGCAGAATGTACAGATGAGCAGGTAAAAGATCTGGACAGACTTTCGACCTAAACCACATTTACATCACACTCCTTTTAGGTGGAGAGCAAGTGAAACCAAAACAACACCTTTGGAAAGCATTGATGATTGAACATTAAATCATTGTGTTTTTAAGTATTTATTTTTTTTAGCAATACTGAAACCACTCTCTTTTCAATTCTATGTCTCTGTTCACAGCTGCATTAGAGTTTGTGAAGAACCACCCTGAGGATCCTTTGGACCAGAAGGCATTTGAAACCGCCTGTGGTGTGGGAATTGTTGTAACACCAGAGCAGATTGAGGATGCGGTAAATCAGCTGACTTTTGGCATTATATAGGTGCTTGGTTGCTGCGGAGTTTCTGACTGGTATCACAAGGATATTTTGGCAGAAATGTCACTCTAGCTATTAATTTTGGTTGAAAATGTTGATTAAATGTGCCCTAATTTGACTGTACACTTGAAGACAGGAGCGAGGATTAAGTAAGCTGGTGTCTTTGTAGCTAGTTAGTTTTAGCCATCTGACAGAGCTGCATGGTCTGAAGTCAGAAATCTATAGGTTATAATAATTATTATGCTTAACTGGCAATAAAGAACTAATGAAACCGCAAAAACCGAATGAAACCAACTTTGTACTGGAAGTCAGTCCTGATGCACAGCGCTAGTATATAATGATTGCTGATTTAGAAGTGGGAGGTGGTAGCTCAGTGGTTAAGGCATTGGGCTTTGGATCAGAAGATCACAGGTTTAAATCCGACCACCAAGCTGCCACTGCTGGGCCCTTGAGCAAAAGCTCTAAAACCCCTCCCCTGCTCAGTTGTAAGTCGTTCTGGATAAGGGCGTCTTCCAAATGCCGCAAATGTAAATGTAAGTGGTGCAAAAAAAGCGATTCATTCTGCAATGATCCAGCAACTCTAAAGCCGGTTCTTGATAAAAACAAAACAAAACAGACCTTACTGTGTAATATAGAGGATATCATTTAATACATCACTCTAAGAATCATTTATGTTCATTTGATTTGTTTTCTACAGGTTGAGCTAATTATCAGAGCACACAAGGAGCAGCTGTTGGCTGAGCGATATCGCTTCAACATGGGGATCCTGATTAGTAATTTCCGCTTCATTTTGTTTTACAGTTGTTCCCCTGTACTTAATGGATTAGATGTGAAGTGTAGCCGTAGGTGTGATCTCACCTCTGTTGTTATGTTACTAAAGCTTAACACTTATTCTTTAGGTGAAGTCAGAGCTGGTCTCAAATGGGCAGATGGGAAAATCCTAAAGAATGAAGTAGACATGCAGGTGAGGGGCACAGGGTTTTTTTTTTTATTATTTGAAAGCTGATCTCAGCAGGTGTTGTGTTTTTAATCATGCTTTTCTCTCTTCACAGGTCTTGCACCTCCTGGGTCCTAAAACCGCAGCAGACTTGGAGAAAAAACCCAAGGTATCTTTTCCAGTTGTGTGTACATACAAGTTGCATTTGCGACTTTTCTACCAGTAATGTAGTAATGCAACGTGTGTGTGTGTGTGTGTGTGTGTGTGTGTGTGTTTAACAGGCAGCAAAAGCCAAACCAGCAGAGAAGGAGGAAGAGAGGGTTGAGGCTGTGAATGGTGAGTCACTGCAGAGTTATTTTTCAATCATAAAGATAAAACAAAAGGGTGACTGTTCTTTTATTTTTTTTGTACATTAATTATCTGGTGGAGTTAAATATCGAACATTTTAATCAAGTACAGGGTTTCTCCTGGGCCTTAAAAAATCTAAAAAAGTAAAACATTTAAAAATCTACATTTTGGGCTTTAAATAGTTTTAAATTTGCTAAAATATTTATGTAACGCTGTAGTTCTTTCTATCGCTAGTCCAAATAGTATTCGCTGTATTACGACAACAAATGACACCGACATGTAACAGCCAATCAGCTTTCTGCTATTTCAGTGAATCTTTTGGATTGTACCACAGACGTAAAAGGAAAAAAAAATGTCAGCTATGGGGAAGTGCAAGTTTAGCGATACTTGGTTTGAGAAAGAAAATGAATTTCTGGCTAGGCTAACAATGTATTTGTGTATTTTTGATGTTGTGATATAGATCTTTATTTTATTTCTTATCAGTCTTAAATTTCTCTTGATGAAACCTGCAGAAACCCTGTAGTAAATAATAAAGTTTCTGCACACATTCGGCCTTAAAGCATTTTCAGTGGCACTTTAGTTGAAATGTAAACCTGTCAACGATGTATGACTAGTTATTTGTAAATATAGGTGGGAAATATTTGTTCTTTTAATCCAGGTGGCCTCTATTTGTTGCTGAATAATTTTATTGGCACAATATCTTTAGAGTATTCAGCTTGGCTCTATATGGAAGGGCAAGTAGCTGGTAAACTTTCTTGTTTAGCTGAAGAATTCTTCAGGCTGTGAAATGCCACTGGCTTTGACCTAAAAGCTTGTTAGGCCTTGATATTGTCTCATGGTTTTTGTGATACATTATTAATCCGGGAGTTAGTGGATAACCAGAGCGCTTGTTATTGAAAATTAATGCTAATTGTAATTTTGTAATTTTATAATTCAATAATATAAAAAGGGGTGTATAGTTCTTTGCTAGTTTTTTTTTATTTTATTAAATTTTTTTTTTTAGAAGGTTTTACTCCCAACTGTATATGGCGTAGGAACAGTGACCCGTACAGCAATTATTTGTTATGCCAGCATTCTCTGTTATAAAGTGTTCCTGCATCATTGATGGGCTGAAGGGCTTCTGTGATTTCTACAAAACACACTGCATCAAACTTTTTCTTTTTTTTTTTTTTTCCATATTTGGTTCCTGCTATTGTTGAAAGTTTTGTCATTTATTTTTACCCCCAGAATTTTTTTCTTTTTAACTGAAATTTATTATGATGTAATATTTATGAAAAACAAGTTTAGGTGTTCTTAGTCACTTTTTATTTATATAAATTATTGAATTAGACTTTTTTTAACTGGACAGAAATTTCTCATGTCAATATCGGTATTCTTATACATGGTTTTTGTGAAGTAGAAAGTCCTTAACATGTAGAATTACATAGCATTACACTCAGGGGTGTGTTGCCTTCTGTACAGAAACAATAGAAATACTTTGAAATAATTTTTCATGTACATTAATTAATTGATTCATATTCTAATAATTTATCAATTATTGAATTGGACTGTTTGTATTAGGCCTAGTCTGTATGGATCTTTGGCTCGAATGCTCATTGTGTTTTCTGGTATGTGTGATCAATCAGTGCTGCTAGGTTCTGTATAAAACCCAAACAGGTACCAAAAAATGTCAGTTATGATGCATAGTGGGGGGGGAAAGGCTTTCGGACCAGAACTTGGGTTAATAATGGTAACAATAAATTTGCATTGTGCATTGTATGTGTTTACAGATGTTAAGGTGGAGGGCAAATCTCTGATGGAGCAACTAAGAGGAGAAGCACTCAAGTTCCATAAACCAGGTGAACACTACACTGTTAAACATATAATAAATATATAAAAAAAAGCATATCATAGATGTTTGCTTAATTATTTATGAAATATTTGCTCATTAGGTCTGATGCTATGGGCTGTGTGATAGAAATAAATGCAAAAATGTGATTCTGCTGTCTCTTTCTAGGTGAGAATTACAAGACTGAAGGTTATGTTGTAACACCAAACACCATGGACCTTTTGAAACAGCACCTGGAAATCACTGGAGGACAGGTGTGTGTGTGTGTGTGTGTGTGTGTGTGTGTGTGTGTATATGTGGGACTGACATTGTATAAGAAGTGGTAAATAAATTAAACATTAAACTATTCCTTAACTTTTTGGTGTGTTTGTTTTGTTTTGTTTGTGTAGGTACGGACTCGGTTCCCCCCTGAACCCAATGGCATCCTGCACATTGGCCACGCGAAGGCTATTAACTTCAATTTTGGATATGCTAAGGTACCACAGCAGCTTTGCATACATATCTACACAACATACGCAATGTTTGGATTTTTGTAATCATTTGAAACATTCATTAATTCACCTTTTCTTGCAGGCCAATGATGGCATCTGCTTCCTCCGCTATGACGACACAAACCCAGAGAAAGAGGAGGAGAAATATTTCACTGCAATTAAAGACATGGTGGAGTGGCTGGGTGAGTCTACACAAGCGCCTTTTGCATTAAATATGTTGGTAATGGCGCTCGGAGTTAACCATAATCAAAACGCTTCAGATGCTAGGACTGGTTCAGCAAATATGATTCATGACTTTCTCATTATCAGTGTTGTGGTTTAACTGAAGTTTGTGTTTGTTTTTTTTGTTTTTCAGGCTACAAGCCCTATGCAATTACTCATGCCTCTGACAACTTCCAGAAGCTGTACGACCTCGCTGTGGATCTTATTCGCAGGTGAAGGACACACACAAACAACCAAAGAAAAATAATGTTAAAGAGAGATTATAATACTGCTTATACCATTTCCACATATTTCCAAAACTTTCCCAACCTTTTTTTTTTTTTTTCCACTCTTATCTTTTTTTATTTTAATTGTTATGACATGATGCAGTCTATTTTCTTTTTACCAGTTAGGTAACATTTTACACATTTTTACAGCAGAAATATTTTATTTATTTTTAATTTGCAATTCTCGTGTGTTTGTTCAGGGGCCATGCGTACGTGTGCCACCAGCGCAGCGAGGAGCTGAAGGGCCACAATGTGCCACTCTCACCTTGGAGGGATCGTCCAGTGGAGGAGTCCATTGTTCTGTTTGAGAGAATGAAGAAGGGAATGTTTGCAGAGGGTGAAGCCACGCTGCGTATGAAAATGGTCATGGAGGACGGCAAGATGGACCCAGTGGCTTACCGCATCAAATACACGCCTCACCACAGAACAGGAGACACCTGGTACAAACGTGTCACAACGATCCACCTGCACATTGACAGCTTTTTTTTTTTTAAATCAGTGACACTCATTGTTTTTTCTTTTTTATTTCCTTCTTTTTTTGCAGGTGTATTTATCCAACATATGACTACACTCATTGCTTGTGTGACTCAATCGAACACATCACACACTCTCTGTGCACCAAAGAGTTTCAGGCCAGGTATGTGCAGCAGTGCAATAATCTGACATATATATATATATATATATATATATATATATATCTCCTTTCAAGTATCTGAAAGATTTGCAAGCACTAATAAAGAAGCTTCACACCACATCACCGTATTCTAACTTTAACAAAAATGTTTTAATTGACCAGAACACAGTGGGGTCATTACTTGTAAAATGATACTCCTAACCCTTTAAATATACCGATACCGTGAAACCTGTGCCAGCCTTACCCATATCACACCTCAGTGCCATCAAGCTTAATACGGTACATGAGCAAATGTAGTACCATTTTACCTAACAGTCATTTAAACAAACTCTTTTTAAAACATATGCACATAGTTGTTCGACCCCTAGTATGAAATAGGATTAATGATGATTGTATTCAATTATTAGTATTACTATTTGCATTAGACTCATAGTAAAAGCATGATCTGAATGCTGACTAGTGTTTTACATCTAAAAGCTACAATCCTAGAGGCAAGAAAATAAAAGAAATTGCAAGAAAGACTATTATTTCTTCTTTAAAGGTAGAGAATGCAGTCAGGCATGTCGTGCGCTCTCATAGCACTGTTCTTCGGTCACGTATCATTTCAAGAGGTGTTTTAGCCTACGATGATGATGACGCATTTGGTCTATAAAGGGAATGCAGCTGATACATTTTGGATGCTTTTTCCTATTCTCAGACGCTCGTCATATTTCTGGCTGTGCAACGCTCTGGACGTGTACTGCCCTGTGCAGTGGGAGTATGGCAGACTCAACCTTACCTACACGGTCGTCTCCAAGAGGAAGATTATCAAGCTGGTGGAGACAGGGGCTGTCAGGTAAGATGAACTCCTAAGGCTGGTTGTCCTAGGTTTTCTTCTTACTTTATTTCCTGGACTGAATATCTGCTATTTTCATTGTGGTGGCTTGGATTTATTATTACCTGGGCTGTTTCACAATGTGAAGTAGGAAATCAAAGTGGATAAAAGTTTTTGTGGTTATTCTTCTGTTTTTTGTTTTTTTTTGAAGAGACTGGGACGACCCACGTCTTTTCACCCTCACTGCGCTCAGAAGACGTGGGTTCCCCCCCGAGGCCATCAACAACTTCTGTGCCCGTGTAAGACACAACATTGCTTGTATTTCTGCTTTATTTCTCATTAATGGATTAACATTTCCCTTTGGATAGGCACATTTTCTTTGCTTGACATCTTATTTTTTATTTAGGTGGGTGTGACTGTTGCCCAGACAACCACAGAGCCCCACATGTTGGAGTCATGTGTGAGGGATGTACTTAATGAAACGGCACCAAGGACCATGGCTGTTCTGGAACCTCTCAAAGTGACCATCACCAATCTGCCTACTAATGCACAGGTACATGGAAAACATGCCATCTTTGAATGAAATGCTTTATATTTGATACTAACATAGTCAAAACGCATTTTTGCCTCTCAGACTGAGATACGTATTCCAGACTTCCCTGCAGATGAGAGTAAGGGTAGCCACAAGGTTCCTTTCTCCAAAACAATTTTTATAGAGCAGAATGACTTCAGAGAGGTAAGTGTGAAAGAGAGATTTAATGTATGTATAGACTGCTTGCTGTGTATGTTGAGGTGTGATTATTTCCTGTTAGGTCATGGAGAAGGGCTATAAGCGTCTAACTCCCGAACAGCCAGTAGGTCTGAGACATGCCGGCTATGTCATCTCCGTGCAGCGTGTCATCAAGGTGAACCATTACATCCGCATTTTCCATATGTTTATACTTTTCCTTTATTTACATATACTAGATAGTTAAATATGAATAAAAACATTTCTGTAAGAAGATAAAGCTATATGTTGCATGTATTTGATTAATCACGGTATAAATATCCCACACTAATTTATGATGATCTCTAAATATTTTCTGTTTCACCATGTAAGGATATTAAAGGGGTTTTTTTTTGTGTTTGAGCAGCTTTTGATTTACTGTGTTGTTGGCAGGATGGCAGTGGTAAAGTGGTGGAGCTGGAGGTGACATGTTCCAGCTCAGACTCTGTTGAGAAGCCCAAAGCCTTCATCCACTGGGTCAGCGACCCCCTGCAGTGCGAAGTGCGCCTCTATGAACGCCTGTAAGTGTGTGGTTTTGTTTGACACTACCTAGTTATTGGCTTCATACACGTTTATTTGTTTGCAGTGTTAAGAGCATGGGCATCCTTGTTCAGGAAAACCATGAAAATATAATTACCCTGCTTTAATCACTTTATGTTCTTGTTGGTAAATATTTTCTCATGTGAGTGAGTGTGTTTGTTTGCCTTTATAGCTTCCTCCATAAAAACCCGGAGGACACATCTGAAGTGCCTAATGGATTTCTGAGTGACATCAATCCAGTGAGTGCTGATCCTAATGCCAATTATTATTTTTTAATAAAGCTGTGGTCTTCCCATATCATTCCTGAATAAATTGTTTCACATTCCCTGATTTACAGAATTCCCTAAACGTGATTGAAAGTGCCTTAATTGATCGGTCAGTGAGCAAGGCCAAGGTCTTTGATAAATTCCAGTTTGAGAGAGTGGGTTATTTCTCCCTGGACCCAGATACCACAGCTGATAAGGTATGACTAAGCAACACACAGACAAGTGGAACAAGGAACACTAGTTTTATGCATGTAATAAACAATTCACTGTTTCTTTTTTAAAGCATTATATTGATGCCTGAATTGTACCTTTCATTAAATCTAAACTTTCTCCACACATTCTTAAGGGGAACTTTGGAAAGTAAATCAAAGTTAGTGCCAATCATTGTGGTTTTTGTTTTCAAATGTCATCCAATTAAACTCTAATGTTCTTACACATTTTGCAAAAAGATCATTTAAGCTGAAAACAAATCACCAAACATCAAAGTTTTTATTTTTGGATATACAAACAAACTATTGGAAAATACATTTTTGGCTATTTATTTATATTTAACGACTGACTTGTATTTAAATGATGGAGTTTTGAAAAATAGTAAGTATAGTAATATTCATAAGTGTGGGCTATGATTTCTAGCACTGTAAGAAAATTTTAAATCATGTCCCCCTGACTTTCTTGACTTTCAGTACCACTACCTTGAACCTTAGACATAAAACATACACAGGAACAAGACAAATTTTATAGAGGTTGACCGAATAATCGGCACCGGCACACATCAGCACATCGTTAATTGCTGTCTAAAATCCATATTGATAGTTTTTCTGGCTTCTGGTCCGCTGTCATTAATGCGAACAACCTCTAGAGGCTGATTATTAACATCACGTGCTGTATGTATACGTGAGACCGCGTGCTGCACGGAGAGCGCTATATTATTATATTTATTAGCTTATTTTCATGATTTCAATACTGTTTTTTTAAATATTTGAAATAAAGTTTAGTATTATTTTACATGGAGTGTCATGTTCGGTATCTGCAAAATCCACCATCAGTCCGCCTTTTATTTTTAACACATTATGGCTGATTTGAACACATGCTGTAAACACAGCACAGAACTTAAACCATGTTGCCATTGTATGGCTGATGCTTCACTTTACTTGCCAGCAGAATCTAATATTGTCTGGTTCTTAAAGTTATGATATTAATGTAATATTGAAAATGTTAAAAGTACAATTGGGTATATGTCATACTGTAAAAGAGCAAGCTCTGTTTATTAGATGTAGTTGAAAACCAATATGCAACATAAGGGAAATTATTCTTTTTAAAATAGTTAAAATGATTTATAACTTTTTCGGTATTTGACAAGCCTCTATAAAAGAGCACAGCAAAAGGAAGTTTTTTGCTTGATCTCTGTTCATCTTTGTTTTTTATTTTCTCCTTAGCTGATTTTTAACAGGACGGTTACACTCAAGGAGGATCCTGGAAAAATCTGAGTGCTGTGTGCTGAGCCCAGGAGGAAAATGCACCGGTTTTATGTCTGCTGGACTACGCCACTGTGCAGAAGGAGCATATAGTGTATATGAATTGCATCAGTAATGTTTAAAAGGTTACAAGTAAAAAGGATCCATGCTGATGCAGAGCAGTGTTGTTATTAACATATGCAATGTTCTTGTGTCTCATTCTAAACTCCTTTCATATGTATGGCCTTTAAAACTTTTGGAATAAACCATATTTAAGTAAAAAAGGTGATTTGTAATTATTTTGTGAGAAAATTAAGTGTTGTTTAAAAATGAATGAATGAGGAAATCTGTATGTATAATATATAATCCATGATAATGAGGTATTAATATTCATGATGGATAAAAAAATAACCCCTTAAATGCTTAAATAAATTACTACTTGTGATTTTTTTTTTACCCGTAATAACCTTCACACTCCCATTCAATTGTAAATGGAAAGGAAAAGGACTGCGTTCATTGGACAGATCCACCGCTAACTCAACCCTCGTCCTTGCATCTAAGACAAACCAAAACGACTTCCTTTTCGGTGTCGCATGATATTGATTGGGCGAGTCGGCTGTCAATCATTCCAAAACTCTAGCCCATTGGTCGAATCGGTGTATAGCCGATTAAATCCCGCCTTTATTTTTGCAGGCTTCCCCTGCGAGCAGAACCTCTCCAAAGGAAAACAATCAAAGTAAGACATGCAATTTATTCATGTGTTGCTTTTTTTTTCCACATTACACTGTACTTTCAGGCACAAAAACATTTATACAAACTTTATATACGTTGCAGGAGAAGGTTTTGATACATGTTTCCAGCCAGTCCTGTCGGTGTGCATCTTTGCTAGAGCTAGCAGCACATTTCGCTAAGCGAGCTAGCATACAGTTTTGAGGCTAGTATTTGCTCTACATTTATACATTGACGCTCAGATATTCATACTCACTTCCTTCGTATATAAACATGTTTTATTGTTTTGGAAGAAATCCTTCGTGGTCACACTGCAGCTCAGTTTAAATCCAGTTTCTAGCTAGCTTCTCTACCAATGACAACAATATGAAAGTTACAGCTTCATTTGGCATGAATGTGAACGGAGCAGGTGTTGTTTACTATTATTATTATTATTATTATTATTAGTTATTGAGTGTTTATATAACACTCTTTCTGAAGCACCAAATTTCAGAAGAACATTTCTTCATTTCTGGTTTTACAGGAACCTTTCAATCCCACAATAGAGGTGTCAAGTGAACCATAACAATTATATATATCAGAGAGAGATAGATAGATAGATAGATAGATAGATACAGGACCCCTTTTGGCACACCTTCTCATTCAGTGTTTATTTTTAGACACCCTAATTAATCTCAACATTGTACAATAATATTGAAGACAACCAACTATGGAAGAACGTGTATGGAATTATGTATTCAACAGAAACGACAGAACAATCCAGAATATGTTTGCTATTTTCAATTTTTCAAAGTGGCCACCTTTTGCTTTAGAACCAAAAATCTCACATTTGGACATCAGACAAAAGGACAGTTTTCTTATCTATTGTCCATGCCTTGTGTTTTTTTGCTCAAGCAAGTCTCTTTCGGTCTCTAACGGTTTCTTTGTCGAAATTCATCCATGAAGGTCTCACGCAGTCGCTTCTGAATGGTGGATGTTAAAATATCTGCCATTCGAATGCCGACAAGCATTTATGCAAAGCGGTTTCTAAAGCTGCTAATTCTAATAAACCTATCCTCTGCAGCAGAGGTAGCTCTTAGGAATCTTGTCTTGTTACAGTCCTCATGAGAGCCTGTTTCATCATAGCGTGTAATGGTTTTGGTTACTGAACTTGGGGAAACATTTAAAGTGCTGCAGATTTTTCAGGTTGACTGACCTTCAGTTCTTAAAGTTAGTCTTTTCTCTTAACTTAACTGAGTGTTTCTTGCCATTATACGGATTTGAACAGTAGTTGTTGTAGCACTAATAGGACTGTTGACTCTGTACTCACCCAAGACAACCGATTAAGAAGGCATCAATGCTAAAGAAAGCTACTTTTCATACAATCTGAAATATAAAACATGTTTTTGTTTTTTTAAAACAATTCCATACATATTCTTTCATAGTTTAGATATCTTCAATATCAATGTACAATGAAAATAATACAATTAAAGAAAAAACAAGGAGTAGGGGTGTGTTAACATTTAACTGGTACTATGTATAAAAGGAACAGTGTGGCCAGCATTGTGGATAGTTTCCTTTCCTTCTGAATATGTTTACTGGAAAAAAAAAAAAAAAAAATATATATATATATGACATTTATTCTTCCTCGAAAATGAAATCCAAATGTCTATTATTATGATTGTATTTAACCCAGTGGTTACCAAACACTTGTTGTTGTCATGTTGAACTTTGTGGATCTTTGGCTATAGTAGAAAATAACACTGACTGTGCTCATTGCAGAGAGGGTGGGTGGCAGCACCGCTGCCGCCAGGATGTCCAGCACAGGTACGGTGCTGCAGCAGTTCGTGAGTGGTCTCAAGAGTCGGAATGAGGACACACGTGCCAAATCTGCTAAGGACCTTCAGCATTATGTGACCACCGAGCTGAGAGAAGTAAGTATAAGCACAGTGGGACCAACAAACATTAGGCAACCCATAAATGTTGTCCGGGATTTATTTTGCCAACACAGAAGCATTTGTGACAAAAATCGACAGAAGATGCTCTCTAATATTCTCCTAAAATTGTACATGACTGATGCCAGTACTGATATGCACCTAATATGCACTATATGGACAGTAGATTTGGGGCACCTGACTTCCAGCCATATGTGGCCAAAGTTGGAAGCACATGAACACATGTTTTTTATGAGCTGGAGTGGAAGATCTTGAGTGGCCTGCTCCAAAACTCCAAAAGCACTCTCCGAAATCTAGTTTTCCCAGAAGACATCCAATTTTAACAACAAATGGGGATGTTTAGAAAGCACATAATAAACTGAAGATGGGCTGGCCACAAACTTTTGCCCATATAGTGTAGACTTGGATTATTGTTCCCTTCTCAAATGGCTCTAATGTCTAATGCTTATTTGATCTATTTCTTTAAAGAATCATAGTTTTGCTGCAATTCATTTCATGCGCATGACTTTCATTCTCTTTATGTTTTTCCTGTTAGATACATTTTTACTTTTATTATGCATAAAGTACTATATAGATGTGTGTCTTTATATTCTAGGGTTTTTGCTTATCGATTTTAATTAAGGCTTGAGCTAACACTGACTGCATTTGACCTTGTTTCTGTTCAAAGCTAAGTCAAGAGGAAGCAACCACTTTTTACGATGAGTTGAACCACCACATATTCGAGCTGGTCTCCAGCTCGGATGTGAATGAGAAGAAAGGAGGGATTCTTGCCATAGGTGAGTCAAGCGCACATGATAATATCAGACCAGATTAGATCATTGTTGGGTTCTACAATGTTCGAAAGGTTTGTTATAAACATAGCCGGTAAGACAAATGTCAGGTTTCTTATTAAATGACTGTTTTGCAGTGTAAAAGTAACTGGGTTTATTGTTATTTACATACATTTACCGTCGTAACAGTATTTAATATATTCAACCCGATCCATTCAATCATTTTATGTTTCATTGTACCTTCCTGTTTAGTGAGCTTGATTGGTGTGGAGGGGGGCAATGCCACACGGATCAGCCGCTTTGCCAATTACCTGCGTAACCTGCTGCCCTCCAGTGACTCGGTAGTCATGGAGATGGCGTCCAAAGCTATGGGGCACCTTTCCATGGCAGGAGACACATTTACGGCAGAGTATGTGGAGTTTGAGGTGAAGCGAGCTCTGGAGTGGCTGGGAGCCGACAGGAACGAGGGTCGGCGCCATGCTGCGGTAGGTGAAATATCTTGTACTGACCCGGTCTTGAATGGTTTTGCATCAGGGCTTGGTCTGGTAATTGAACATGAACCTGAGGTTAACTCTTTGTCTTTTCATTCGCAGGTGCTGGTGTTGCGGGAACTGGCCGTCAGCGCACCCACGTTCTTCTTTCAGCAAGTTCAGCCGTTCTTTGACAACATCTTCTATGCCGTTTGGGACTCTAAGCAGGCTATCCGTGAGGGAGCAGTTTCTGCACTCCGAGCCTGCCTCATTCTCACCACACAGAGAGAGACCAAGGAAATGCAGAAACCTCAGTGGTACAGGGTGAGATCTCACTACTTCACATGCTGTTAGATGCTGTACAGTTCTTACATCGACAGCTTGGGTTTTGGGGTTATGACTTTTTAGGCATCTTGGTTTTTTTTTCCTGAGAATGGAGCAGGCGATAACTTATTTTCTGATCTCCTTGTTTCGGTCAATAGCAAACGTTTGAAGAGGCAGAGAAAGGTTTTGACGAGACGCTGGCTAAAGAGAAAGGCATGAACAAGGATGACCGGTGCCATGGTGCAATGCTGATTATGAATGAGCTGGTTCGCATCAGCAGCATGGAGGGAGAGGTATGCGTCTTTTTGTCCTCGTAATTGTACAAGAAATTGTAATACAACAGCGTTGTTCTTTAAGCCCTTTCATCTTATGCCTTATTTCCTGTCCCATGTTTTAGCGAATGCGAGAAGAGATGGATGAAATCACGCAGCAGCAGCTGGTTCACGATAAGTACTGCAAGGAGCTGATGGGCTTCGGCACCAAGCCGCGCCACATCACACCATTCACCAGCTTCCAGTCAGTGCAGCCTCCGCAATCCAACGCCTTGCTCGGGCTCCTGGGTTACAGCAGCCAGCAGTGCTTCCTTAGCTTCGGCGCAGTGCCCGTGCCCTCCAAGAGCACGCTGGTGGAGAGCCGGTACTGCCGTGAGCTGATGGAGGAGCGCTTCGATCAGGTGAAGTCGACACTAAAAATCACACTTTCTCTGGTTCCTATAATATTGGCATTCCATTAATCTGTTCATTGTTTCATTCAGGGTTTCCGCATAGTCTCAAAGTCTAAAACCAAAATTTTAGGCCTTAAAGAGTTTTCAAATTTGCGGATCTCAAACTTAATAATTTTTTTGTTTGTTAGTTTCTGTGGTGTTGTAGTTCCTTCTTTCACCAGTCCAGATTTGCTGAATGACGACACAAATGAGACCAGCATGCAACAGTCTGTTATTGGCATGAATCTCTCATGGATTGTTCCACGGATGTAAAAAAAGATTTTATTTTTCAAGCATGTTTAGCGATACTTGGCTTGAAAAAAAAAAAAAAAAAAATAGGGCTTGGGTATGGCCAGTTACTAACAACGTGTGTGTTTGAAATGTAAGAACTTTCTCACATCATCAAAAACAATGTGAATGGCAGTAAATAAATGGTCTTGGGGAAAACATGCTGAAACCCTGTTTAATGAAATGAACCATCCACTGTCTTTAATGTGGCGAATTTACTTGAACTTTAATTTAAACATCTTCGTGCTTCATGTAACAGCTGGAACTATTGCTTAAAAGGTGCTGTTTTTAAAAATCCATTCCTATTTGAGAATTCAGCAGCACTGAGTTGTGTGAGAAGCGTGCACGCCATAATTAATGCATGTTCTCTCCTGCATGTCTCTGATTTTGTGTTATCAGTTGTGTCGTTGGGTGCTGAAGTACCGGACCACTAAAAATCCTCTCATCCAGATGACTATCCTCAACCTGTTGCCTCGTCTCGCAGCCTTCCAGCCACATACCTTCACAGGTAGAGGCCATAAATAACTCAAATAAAATAAAAATCTCAATTGATATGCTTTAATATTCACATCTTTTACTAGGGACAATAACGGATTTGTAGTTTGGTTTGAGTTGGAAGTATTTGATAACTGAGAACAATCTGATACTTAATTTTCTTTTTTTTTTCTTTTTTATTAGTAAACCATAATCATAAACCTACATTGAAGACCACTAATCTCCTTTTTGCCTGTGTGTTCACAGATCAGTATTTGTCAGACACAATGGCTCATCTGCTGGGCTGTCTGAAGAAAGAGAAGGAGCGCACTGCTGCATTCCAGGCCCTTGGGCTGTTAGTGGTGGCTGTGAGGACTGAGATTCAGCCCTATCTTTCCAAGATCCTCGAGATCATTAAAGCAGCCCTGCCACCAAAGGACTTTGCACATAAGTAAGAATAAATAAATATCACAATGAAAAAAAACCCGAATTCAGTCTGAATGTTTCTTTTGCTCAGGATAGAAAAGAGTATAATGAAATTAAGTTCTGAATATAGTATGATGTTAATACACACTGTCTTATTTTTTCTGTGTTTCAGGAGGCAGAAGACCATGCAGGTAGATGCCACCGTTTTCACCTGTATCAGCATGCTGTCTCGAGCCATGGGACCCAGCATTCATCAAGATATTAAAGAACTTCTAGAGCCAATGTTAGCTGTTGGACTTAGGTAATAATTACAAAACAACGTATGCAGTCCATCAAGCAGGAATCTCACTGACTGACCAAGTATATTTGATGCCTCTCACACACTAACTGACTCAGCTTTGTCAATCTGGTCATAGATAGATATTTTTACTGATATTACACACAGGTTTCTTTTAGCTAACATGATATGAACTATACTAAATGTATTCTCTCTGTTTTAGCCCTGCGCTCACAGCCGTACTCTACGACTTAAGCCGACAAATTCCTCAACTCAAGAAAGATATTCAGGATGGACTGCTTAAGATGTTGTCACTGGTGCTGATGCACAAGCCATTACGGCATCCAGGCATGCCCAAAGGCCTTGCACATCAGCTGGCCTCACCCAGCCTCACCAACATCCCTGAGGCCAGTGACGTGGGCAGCATCACTCTGGCTCTGCGCACCCTGGGCAGCTTTGAGTTTGAGGGTAAAAAATACTTTTTTTTACTGTTGATTTACTGATTTTGGTGTTGGTATGAGATAAATATTAAAGGTGTAATATACATTCTACCTTATAACACTATAACACTATGGTTGCAAAAATGCAAAACATACAATTTATTACTGCCATCAACAGTAAAATATATATTTTGAAACATTTTTAAAATAAAATGCCTGCTTGGTTGATTAAATAAAATTAAATACATGAAAAAATAAAATAATAGTTTTGATTTGTGATAGAAGAGCATCAGAAAGAGTGAAAGGGAAAGTTTATAAGACTGTGGTGAGACCTGCGATGTTGTTTGGTTTAGAGACAGTGGCATTGAGTAAAAGACAGGAGGTGGAGCTGGAGGTAGCAGAGCTGAAGATGTTGAGGAAGATTGAGGAGTGATGACGATGGACAGGATTAGAAATGAGTTTATTACAAGGACAGCACATGTAGGAAGTTTTGGAGACAAGGTGAGGGAGGTGAGATTGAGATGGTTTGGACATGTGCAGTGGAGGGACATGGGGTATATCGGTAGAAGAATGCTGAGGATGGAGCCACCAGGAAGGAAAAAAAGAGGAAGACCAAGGAGGAGGTTTATGGATGATGAAAAAATGGCAACTTTGGTCATATTTGATAGTACAACTTTGATTAATTGCTGCTCTTTTCCAGGTCATTCCTTAACGCAGTTTGTGCGACACTGCGCCGACCACTTTCTGAACAGCGAGCACAAAGAGATCCGCATGGAGGCAGCTCGGACTTGCTCACGTCTGCTCACACCTTCCATCCACCTGATCAGTGGCCATGGCCACGTGGTGAGCCAGACAGCCGTGCAGGTGGTAGCTGATGTCCTGAGCAAATTGCTGGTAGTAGGCATCACAGACCCAGGTGAGAGTGTTTCCTATTAGCTACAGATTCTATGGTTAATAATAGCAGTGCAGGTTGTAGAGGTTTAAGCATTTGTAAACTGAAAACTGCTACCAGATTTTGCACATTGTTCCAATCCTGTCTAAGGATTTACTTTATTCCATTTTCATGATATTTCCAGATCCTGATATCCGTTACTGTGTGCTGGCGTCCTTGGACGAACGTTTCGACGCCCACCTGGCACAGGCTGAGAACCTGCAGGCTCTCTTCGTGGCATTGAACGATGAAGTGTTTGAGATTCGAGAGTTGGCCATCTGCACAATCGGCCGCCTCAGCAGCATGAACCCAGCCTTCGTCATGCCTTTTCTGCGGAAGATGCTCATTCAGGTAGCAATTAACATTTTTTAAGTATCTGTTTGAATCTGTCTTACATGGTCTTGAAATGATTTGGATTTAGATGAACACATTCATTTAAATACCAAGAAATAATTTTGTGTAGTTTCATGAGTTGCCAGCAGAGGGAGGAGTTGTTCAACCAATGTTTTGCCTCTGAGTTTGTTTCGTGGCCCCGAACTGCCTTTTTCAGAAATAATATAAAATAAACATTTTTTTGGAATGGTTCTGATGTTGAACACATCAGAGTTTATTATGGATTATAATGTGGATTAGGAACGAGATTATACTTTTCAGTTCTTTTTGAAATCTAGAATGGATCATCCTCATAGTAACCCAGTGATATAAATCATCCTTGTAGTGACGTTGGTATGAATCGTCCTCCTAGTAAGACAGTTATACAGATTATTCTTATAGTAACACAGGAATATGGATCAATCTTCTAGTAACACATTGATATAGAATTATCCCCATTCTCATGGATATGGATCATTCTTAAAGTGAAACTTATGTACTATCCACGTTGTACCATCGTGGTATGGATCATCCTCAGAGTAACACTGTGGTATGCATCATCAACGTAGTGACACAGTGGTATGAATTGTTCTCATAGTGACATTTTACACTTGCATGAATGCCATTAATACACAGATGCCCTTAAATATACATTGATCCCAGCAGAGCAGCTAGGGGGTAAAAGGCCTTGTTTAGGGGCCCATGAGTGATTCCATTTTAATCATTATCATTGTAAGACAATGGTATAGAGTATTCCCATAGTAATACAATGGTATTGATCATACTTGTAGTTACTGTATTTTGATATGTCCTTATAGTACTTTAGTGATATGGATCATTCCCAGTAATACAGTGGTATTTTTTAGATCCTGACTGAACTGGAGCACAGCGGTGTGGGCCGTAACAAGGAGCAGAGCGCCCGCATGCTGGGCCACCTTGTGTCCAATGCGCCTCGTCTCATCAGGCCTTACATGGAGCCCATTCTCAAAGTATTACTATATACCATATGCTACGTCTTACCAATCCGGTTATACACATAGAAGTAGAAGATAATGTTTATATAGTATGCTATATTATGAAATATGAGTATTACTCACTTCAACTTTCTCTCGTTAGATTTGATGTTATTTATTTATATACTTTCTGAATTTCACTATTCACTATAGGCACTCATCCTGAAGCTGAAAGATCCTGACCCGAACCCTGCCGTAGTCATTAGCGTCCTAGCGACCATCGGAGAGTTGGCGCAGGTATGGACCTTTTTTATGCTTCTTTCTGATCCCGTGACTCGTAATGGCATGTAAATAACTCTGTATGCTGTTTAGATCAGGTGACTAAGTGGTTGTGTCTGGGTCATGAGAACATCCCTTGCTTTATAATTTACTGTGTCTGTGTTTGTGTGTGTGGTGGCAGGTGAGTGGGCTGGAAATGAGAAAGTGGATGGATGAGCTTTTCCCCATTATAATGGACATGCTTCAGGACTCATCCTCCTTGGCCAAAAGACAGGTATGATAAAATGTGAAAATCATGATTTTCAGATTTTAAATGGATGTATATTGATACAGAAGGTTTTATCAGATGTATTTTGTGGCATTATCTCCATATGGGTTGTGGTTGTATGTAGTTCAGATACAGTACATTTGTTTTAGAATGACTAACAACAAGGAAAATATATTTTTAACCCTTGAATTTCTGAATTCCCAATGATAAATAAAACAGCACTGTTCTTCATGGCATGCTTTTTAGGACTGGTATATTCCCACCTCTCATTGTAAAGCTTGGCACAGTGACTGAACCACATTTTGTTGCTATTTGGAGTCGCACCAGTTCAGTGCAGGTGCTCTGGGTCTGGAGTATTTAACACAACTATGATAAGGTCCAGTTCCCACATTAATAACTTTTTCTGCTACAGTCTTTAGAGATGTCATAAAGTCAAGGTGATTTAAGTAGGGTTTTGGGAAGGAAAACAGAAGACAAAGAAATGAAAAAAAAGAGGTTTTGGGGAAGAAAAAAAAAAAAAAAAAAAAAAAAAAAAAAAAAAAAAAAAAAACGCTTCTCAGCCCGTGGCACCTGTTTTTTCTATTTTCTGAGATTTAAAATAAATTTGCTTTTGAGATGTTTTTCATTGGTGTAGTGTGAACAACAAAAGGTTCTGAATAAATGATGCCATTATGCCTCAAGCAGTAATGACTGGGCATGCCGGTATAAGGAAAAAATAACAATAAGTAAATGTGATGTGTTCAAGTGGAAAGCATAGTTACTGTTACTACCCTGAAGTACATATATTTTTAGTTACAGAGCAGCCCATGTTTAATTCTTCTTATATCGCAGCAGTTTGCCAAAGACATCCACACATCATGCTTTTTAGCATTTATAATGACATATAAAGCTGTCACATAAAATAAGCTCCCTCACCAGCTCCCCCCCACTCATGGCTTAAATATAAGATGGGGAAAAAAACTGTTACTTGCAAAACCAATTGTTAATTATAGCATATAGGTCCCTAAGGAGGAGATACTTCATTAGAGGTTGACCGATTCATTGGTTTAGTCAAATAATCTGCACAGATAGGTAATTGCTGGAACTATCAGCTATTGCCAAAAACCCATACAGACAGTTTTTCCGGGTTCCAGTCCACAGCCATTAAGACAGTGGCCTCTAGAGGTGAGTCACTGATGCCACGTGCTGTTTGTTTTTACACGTGAGACTGTGTGCACCGTACACGGGGGTGCTATATTACTGTATATTTATTGATTATATTTATATAATTATATTTATTTATATAATAAGTGTATTAATATTTATTTCATTTTCATTATTCAGTATTGTTTTTTATTTTTATAATAAAGTTCATTGTTACTTTGTGGTTTTTTATTTATTTTTTTTATCCAGTATCCATTAAAAAATCAGTTGATTAGTTGGTTATAAAAAAGTGCTAACCGGCAAAATCCACTATCGGTCTACCGCTTTACTGTAATTATACTAAAGACAATGTAATGAAAGAAACGTTCTAGTGTACACCTGTGTTTAAAATACAACATTATCAGAAGTCATTGGAGATGAACATCTTAAAGCCTATCAGATTTAAGTACCTTGTGCTGTAGACTTCTAGGTATAGAGTTTAATTCAACCTGAGTTCTAGTTACTTCTTTCTGCTTCTTTGAATTAGAAAACTAAATGTGAATAAGTATCAGAGCATATGTCAAGTTGAACTGGTAAACTGACCAAAGTAAATGACATTATAAGCCATTCCAATTACAGTAGAAGAAATTTCCTTACAATGAATTGTACCTTTACGTACCCTAATCCCATCAGCTGGCTAAAAGATATCTGCATCGGTAAACCCTGTCATTTTGTCTCCCACCAGGTGGCGCTGTGGACTCTGGGCCAGCAAGTGGCCAGTACCGGCTATGTAGTGGAACCCTACAGGAAGTATCCGTCTTTGCTGGAGGTACTGCTCAACTTCCTAAAAACGGAGCAGAACCAGGGCATCAGGCGAGAGGTGAGGCATGCGACGTTCGTGTGTAATGTGTGACCAGAAAAGCTTGGTTTGAACCCCTTTCAATTCCATTGCAGTTTTTTGAGTATCTAATAACTATTTACAATTATTCTTCAAAAAGTAGCTTCATTTTAATTACATGTTTGAATTTGTCTCCCACAGCCCTGAAATTATTCGGGTTTTAGATGAAAGCATTAATTTAATCACCAAGCAATAATTTGTGGGATGTTTAGTATGTTGAAGATTTCTTTATCTTCGATACGAATAAACTTGTTCTGGGCAGGAATAGAAGGCTTGGTTTGAACCACATTTATTCCCATTACACTATTTGAATTTGTAATAACTATTTAAAATCATTCTATAAAAAGAAGCTTCTTTAAGGGATGTAATGCACCTGCAATAGTATCGTGTTCTATATAAAACTATGGGTTTTGAAGCAGATTTGAAACTGGTGCGCCTCTGCACCACATTACTGACATTACATTCATGCTAACTGAAGTCGTCAACTTGAGGGTTCTTGACACATACATGTCTGTAGCCTAAACATCTATTCTAAACATTGATTCGATGTTCGAATGATCCTCATGTCTAGTCCCAATAGTCAAGACCTGTCTGATAACTCATTTGAAGATCCAGAGCATCTCTGAATCTCAGTACAGGTCCAAATGATGATTTACCATCTTTATATTAAAAGAAATTCCACAAATATTCAGTAGCATGCAAATAAATAATTATTTAATAATAATAAAGCATGATGAAGAGCAGATTGAAGTAGTTCAGATGCAGAACATTTTCCCAAACATTCCAACACGGGGAAACCAGACACGAACACACCATCGTGTTGTTATGCTTTATTTTGATCATTTATTTTTAAATGGATTTTTTTGTAATTTCTATTCGAAACTGATTTCATTTTCCAGGCCATCCGCGTGCTAGGACTTCTTGGTGCGCTGGACCCCTATAAGCATAAAGTAAACATCGGCATGATTGACCAATCACGCGATGCTTCTGCCGTGAGTCTCTCAGAATCCAAGTCCAGTCAAGATTCAGGTAAACACTAGCATTACTAACAGTGTGGTAAATAGATTTTTTTTTTCTTTAAACTGTCACGTGTACATTACAGCACAGTCAAATTCACAGAGGGTTAAGGGCCTTGCTCGAGGGCCCTGCTCAAGGGCCCAAGAATGGCAGCTTAGTGATACCGAGGCTTGAATCCCTAACTTTCCGTATGCACTCATACATATATTGTGTTAAGCTGGTAATTTCTGCATCCTGAAAAGCTTGTGTAAAAACTCTTCCAACAACATTTCCTATGTTGCACACCTTCACAGTGACACAAGAAATTCTCACGGCTTGTCAGTCTTTCTTTATTTCCATTTAGTCCTTCGGTCCATTCATTATATAGTGCTAGGTTTATATATAAAAGCTGTAACTCGATATAATGAAGGTATATATTTGTTATTTAATGCCCTTGAATGGCATTCCATGTTTTAAAGTATTTACGGCTCCGAATAAGAGAAATCGACTTTAAATTCAAGGGCAGAGCTGCACATAACTGAGGGATGATTCTGTTTTTTTTTTTATTCACCCCCACCCCATATGTGCATCTCACGCAACTGTCTTAATACATACCATGTACGTAGGTCCTCGTATTCGACGTCAGTATTAACTCTTCTCTACGCTTGCGCATCTTGGCTTTGAATACAGTGTGCCGTTCTTGTGCCTTATTTTGGTTTTGGGAGAAAACTAATGGGTTTAACAGTAGGACTACATGAAGGAGCAGGAAGTGGGAGATATGTCCCCTCAGAGAGATAGGGTTTCATTAAAGGGCAGTGTCTGGGGCACTCCGTCAGCATGCGCCTGGAATACTGCTTCAAAGTGCTCACACTTTTCTCTCGTCTCAAAAAGACTATGCATTGGCCGCTGTCCACATTTCTGTGAGGAGCCATGGGAAATCAGAATAAACGTGAGTCATGTCGGGTTTACTGCTGAGAGGAGGAGAACGAGAGCTGCGCAGTCCACGACGGCTCGTCGTTCTCGACTGCATCGTTATTGCTTAGCGAGCGCTGCGGAGCCAAGCCTCAGCTGGGGAAAATCGTTTTCTGAAAGAGACTTTTTCACAAAGCATTCTTTATATTACAGCGTTTAGGTTCGCTAACAAAATTCTGCGATCCGTTCTTAGCTCACAAATACACCTACCTTTTCAGTCATTGCCTTGTCTGCGAGGTAAATCAGCTGCAGGTGCTTTCTGTTAGGTCTTAAAACACATACTTTACTGTGGTTGGGGGAAAAAAAATCATTCAGCCAACAGTATTCAAGAGGGAATATTGAATACTAAACCACTGTAGTAGAATTCAGTTTTTAGTGGCATTGTCAAATTATTCTTATGTTGGTCTTAATCTGAATTTGTATCGCTTGTGCCACCGAAATTGTTGTAGTAGTACAGCAATCTTTTTTTTTTTTTTTTTTTGCACTATAATGCAATAATACTATTCTATGTCAATTGATCCTTCTGTTTTTTAACTCCTTTTTTTGCTTGATTGGCGTATAGTCAATTGGCTACGTATTTTTTTTTCTATTGATTTATTTATAAATTGCATGCACGTTGTCGTCATCCTTCTGATTTCTCCATTTCAAAGACCACCCTGAGCTTCCTTCCATCATCCTTGGCACCCTGGAGTCTACTATTCTAAGTACAGTGAAAACCGAGCACCTGTGAGCCTCCAGCCCCCAAATTTTATTAGCTTTCTCAGCAGCCAGACACAACAGTGTTCACGCCAACATCAAACGCTTCAGTGAATTTAAAAAGGGGATGTGTTTTGTGTGGGTGGGTGGGGGTATATCTATGAGGAGATGAAGTCATAGTGGCTCATGAAAAACAGCCTCGAAACACACACTCCGGCGTGCAAACACACATAATTGTTTAATGTGCATGTGAGACCAATCTGACATCTTTACGACCGCAGGAAGCACCCGGCCACAGACCGCAAGGCCTCCTGGTTTGCATGGTTGTGAAGCCACAAAGCCTTTCTTAAGGTCCAGTTTATTCCCCCTCATGCAAGACTTTGTGTCATTTTGGACACTTTGTTTGCCGAGCTCAATCACAGAACTAAAGCAAACAGCCTGTGCAGATTTATTGCTGCCTTAGCTGGAAGTAATGAGGTTTCTTTTTTAGGTTTATTGCATTGCCTTAGTCTGTCACTTTCAAGCCATGCAGCTGAATTATCTCCATCTTTTCAGAAGAAGGAAGTTTAAATGATTTGTCAAAATTTGGCTTCTTAGACCAAGTGACATCATTGATCTGTGGGCCATCAGAGATCTGTAGAATTATTGCTAAATAATCTGATTTTGAACAACATTTCACCAATGAACGACTTGAAATGATGCAGTCCTGCATGTTTCATGTTACACTGTAAAGTGCCTTTGACAGACATAGGCTCATGGGGGAGATATGAAGGTCTTGTCCAGCTGCTTTGTCTGACTCGGCCATGAAAAGAAGCAGGGAAAGAGATATTGTAGGACTGTCACTGAGGCAACCATTTTATGTAGAACTTTGACATACAAAATAAACCATATTTCTCTTGCTTGGCTCCTGAAATGCTCATAGACCTTTATTACAGCAAAGCTTTATTTGGGATTGAAGTACTCATCCTTCAAGCTGTTTAAAAGATTATAAAGACTTGAGTATTTTAAAATATTTCTGCAAATATTTTTTAAGACAACAAAAGCGAATTCACTGCCACTGCCTTAATGTCAGAAGACACTTGGATCTACTGGGGTGTATTAGTTCTTATCAAATGCTTAAAATTGGCATCATTTGTGTATCCCTGAGATAAAAAATGTAAATGTATGTGTGTGCCGCCCCCCCCCTCCCTTTAGCCGACTACAGCACCAGCGAAATGCTCGTGAACATGGGCAACTTGCCTCTGGACGAGTTTTACCCAGCTGTTGCCATAGTGACGCTGATGCGCATCCTGCGTGACCCATCGCTCTCCAACCACCACACCATGGTGGTGCAGGCGGTCACCTTCATTTTCAAGTCGTTGGGCCTGAAATGTGTGCAGTTCCTGCCCCAGGTCATGCCCACGTTCCTCAACGTCATCCGTGTGTGTGACACCAGCATAAAAGAAGTAAGTGTCAGAAACGGTGAGCCTTTCAAAATAGGTATCACAATGTATTTAACATTTATTTATATGAATAATTTTCCTATATAAATAATTATGCTTTTTTTCCTTACCTCCTTAAAATAGTATAATAGTATAATTGACAGTATTTACATGAATACAATCCCCAATATTGCTGTTCTATTAAGGTACAATGTTTTTAATATCTTTTCTATGTTAACTGCTTCATTGTTTTGTGTACTATTATCTGAAATTATGACCAGAGTCAGTCAAGTTCTGGACGAACGATTGTGTCAGTGACCTCAGTAAAGACATAATCTATATGGACCAAAAAATTGTGGACACCATAGTATTCGATTCGTACGTGCTTTTTGAACATCCCATACCACATTTAATCCCCATTTGCTGTCATAATAACCTTCACTCTTCCAGGAAGATGTTCCACTAGATTTTGAAATGGGCTTTCTGCTCATTCAGCTATAAAGCAAATCATGGAATTGATGTAGCATAAGAAGACCTGAGATGCAGTCAGCATTCACATTAATCCCAAAGGTGTTTAGTAGAGTTGAGGTCCGAGCTCTATAGCAGGCTACTCAAGATCTTACACTCCAACCCATGTACACCATATCTTCATAGAGGCTTTGTGCATAGGGGCTTTGTCATGCTGGGGAAGGTTTGGGTCTCCTAGTTTAAATGAAGGGAAAATTTACCACATCTAATACAGTTGTGTGCCTAAAAGTTTGTGGTCACATTTTGGGGAAGAAACAAATATGTCTGGAAAAGTCTCAACAGTTTTGTCCATATAGGCTATTTTACCCTATTTTCTTTTATTTATTTTTTATTTTTTTTGTGTGATGTCTGTGTTATGTCTGTATTTTCTACCCAGATTGGTAATAATTTATTAAACCGTAGTAACACTGAATGAAGCATGAATATAGAATCAGTTATCTGTTAACAGCCTTTTAATTTAATTGAGCCTGTTCTTTATCTCATTACATTTTAGTTGGTTCCTCTCCTTGGTATGGTGGTGTGCTTTGTCAAGATCCACATCCGACCATACATGGATGACATCGTCACCCTGATCCGAGTAGGTCCCCTATCACCTTCCTTTCTTATATTAGTCTTCTGGAGTGCCACATCATGGATCTATGTTCTCGTTTTTGTTTTAGTTTGTTTTTGCCACAATGAGCATCATTTTCACTGAGCTTTCTTGCAGTCATACCTATAAAAGTGAAAGGTTTTCCTTTTTCTTGTTTTGTCTTCTGGTGCCCTTAACTCCACCCCCTCATTTAACACCTTTACACAGCTTTACTGTAACGGATTAAAAATAAAAATGATTGGTTCCTTTTTATTTTTGATTTTTTTTATTTACTCATCCAGATGCTGCAAGCGTGAATTGCTATTGCAGATTTGTCATAAAAATCATGCTGGGGGTTCGGAGGTCTTTCACAGCAGTCAGCAGTCGTCTGGCCAAAGCATCTGACAGTTTTATAAGACGTATGACTCACTGTTTCCAACCCCCATCATCTGTTTTCTGCTTTTTCAAGATGTTTATTCACGCTTTTTGCTAAAAAAAAAAAAAAAAAAGAAAAAAAAAGAGGAAAAAAAAAAAAGGTATCGGGTAGAAAAGTGGGCCTAAACCTTTTTTACCGAATGGCACGGACCTAATGTTCTTTAGTGCATATTTAACCTTTATTCCAGTCTCCTCTCACTGTTGCAGGAAGTCTGGGAGGTTTTTACTAGTATTAGTCTGATTTCGGAGTGTGAATCATCAGAGTATTAGAAATGAGGGTTGGTTACAGAAGCTTTCACGCTGACTATAAATCCAAAGATTATTAACTGAAGATATGTTTTTTTTTTTTTTTTCATTTACAGGTCAGACTTTTGGCAATAGTAAAAAAGTCAAACATACCTTTGTCAAGTGTGGGTAGAAACCACACAAGTTACTCACTTTCTCATTAAATTTGTTAGTTAAAAAAAATATATATATATATATATTTTTTTTCTCCATCACATGTATTTATTCAATGGTCCAATAACAGGAACATCTCACATTTCCACAGTGCTTATTTGTATTCATATCTATAAAATAAAGTTCCTCCAACCAAAAACACAGCATGTTTGATCCAAGTTCCTGGCACTTGCATTGAATCTTTTTTTGACTGCACTCAAAGCGTAGCAGTGTTTGTTTGAAAGGGCAGAATGAGACCACCTCAGTCAGATTTCAGATCATATCCGACCGGTTGTTTTGTCCTGCCCGAGTGCATTCACCGAACCACACCACCGGTAGAAAATACCCACAAATTCGATTAAAACCGACTAAACACCACTCATGTAAATGAAACCGAATCCATTTTAAAAGTATTCTTCAGCCATAAACCGATTCATGTTCTGAATTTTTCCGTAGTTTCAGAATATAATTGAAAGCAATTTGATTACTAAACCATAACCAGGCTCAGCGTTTCAGCTTCAATCCAGATAGCATATAGTGTTTTTTTTTTCCCCTCATGTATTGATGCACTTGCAGGAATACTGGACCCCGAACAACCCAATGCAGAACACCATCATCTTGCTCATCGAGCAGATAGTCGTGGCTCTGGGAGGAGAGTTCAAGCTGTACCTGCCCCAGCTTATCCCACACATGCTGCGGGTCTTCATGCATGACATCAGCCCTGGGCGAAGCGTTACCATAAAGGTAAAAATGTGCATAAATACATACACAAACATAAAAAAGCGTGTAAAGTTCATGGTTACGTCTAAATATTTAGAACTCCAGCTAGACAACTAGCTCCTGGTTATCATTTACAACTGAACTGTACCATCTGCAGCCACAGGCCCTCAGCAGCTCATTTATCAGCTGCTGATTTTATGTTTCCCTAAGCATTAATACAAGGTTACTTTCAAGATTACAGGTTCTTTTCAAGATAACTGGTTTCGCATTGTAGTAAATTGCCATATTGGGCTGTACAATTTAAACCATAGCGTTGACTTTTGATTGTTTTTTTCTTTTTTATATGAACTGGATTTTTGATCCTTAGATCATTTTGAAAATGTGATCGTGTGATGTTTTAAATGCAAGAAATGTGATTTTATTTGCCTTATAGATAGAATGAGCCATCTGTTGCTAAAATCTAAAGGATTCCGAAAGCTTCTCTGGCTCACACGTTGCTATCTTTAAGGATTTGGCAAACATTACCAGTGTGAAACTATTATTCTGATGCAGCAGGTCTCATGAGGCCACTTATTGCCATTTATTTCTTTATTCAATTTAATTATTATAGTAATTTTTTTAAAAAATTATTAAAGTAATTTAATTAGTCTAATTTTATTTTATTTTTTTAATTGAAGATAAAAAATTCTGTTACTTTTATAATAGTGCCACCTCAGTTCTATTTTTCTATATACTTATTTGTAGTCCTTATACCACAAACAACAATTTATTTTTGTGGCTTTTGCTCTTTATATTCCCTCCTAGAATTATATAATGAAAGTAAAGCATGTGCATTTCTAATTGTGGAGTAAGGCAGCATCAATGTTCAATACATCTGGCGTCTGTAAATGACATAAACACTACATTCACCTAAAACCAGGTGAACTCAGTGCACTGTTCCCTGCACTCATGTTCGGTTGCCAAACCCGATAAACGTATTTCAATTTAATTTTCTTTGTTTTGGTTTTCTGCTGCTTTATTACCATGTTTAGATATTCGGTTCATGCGGACTTTTGTAATAGTGCCACCTCAGTTCCAGGAACACGCGTCCTCCTTTTATTTTTCTACATAAATATTTGCAGTCCACAAACAGTAGTAACAGGCTTTTTTTCCCCACCATTGTACATCTTACTGTATTACCAGGCCAGCTTTCCTCGCCTCTTCCTGATGCGCATTCGCTGCGGCCATTAAGGACAGGCGGATGAGTGGTTTATAATGGAAATCTGGAATCGCTTTGCTCAATTGATGTGATTTTTTAGTGCTTAGACTCCCACATGTGAAACCTCAGGGAGATTGTGTGCTCGTTCAAGGGTGACTGGCGAGCTTATGTCATGGATGCCACTAGATTTGTAAAAGCTTTTCCAATAACACAACGCTATTATGTTCCTCTTTGGTTATAGTCCAGTTAAAGCCTTACTGTCCAGGCATGAACTCGATTCATGTTTAGAAAAACAGACCTTTTATTTTTTTTAAATGACAGTCAGTCATAGATAAATATTACAAATGCACTATATGAACAAAAGTTTGTGGACACCTGACCATACGATTTCTATATGCTTTTTGAACATCCCTTTGCACATTAAGTCTCCATTTGCATTTTTAACCTCCACTTTTTTGAAAGATGTTTCACCAGATTTTGTGTGTGGTTGTAGAGATTTGTGCTCATTCAGCCACGAGGGCATTTGTAGGCATTTGCACGCGACTCAAGATCTTCTTCTCCAACCCAAGTCAAGTTTATTTCTGTAGCGCTTTTCACAACAGACATTGTCTCAAAGCAACTTTACAGAATTTTAAGAATTGAGGTGAATGGTGTGCATTCATCCCTGATGAGCAGCCGTGGCGACTGTGGCAGGGAAAAACTCCCTTAGATGTTATGAGGAAGAAACCTTGAGACTCAAAACACCAGCTTCCTCATGCCAGAGCCTTTAAACATTCAAGGAGGTCCAGCGTCCAAACTCCACATGAAGTGGGATCCAATTGGCGCTTGTATGTCTCTAGATTCACATGTAAGTCATGTCATGCTGGAACAGGTTTGGGTATCCTAGTTCAGGTAAAGGGAAGTTTGGAGAAGAGTCACATGTGACTGACGAAAGTCAGGTCCAAATTATTTTGTCAGGTTCATTCCCAAGTTTTAGATTGGCAATTGGTTGATGAGGTTCCACCGTTCTAAGTGTTCACCGCTCATAGTCTAATTCTTCTTATTTTTTTTTTACCAACATTAACCTCAAAACTCGAAAAATGTACGACACTGGGATGTCAGGCCAGAGAAGCACAGAAATAAACTATGTGGCTTGCAGAAAAAGACTTGAAAGCAAAGGGAGGAATATCACAGGCTCCCACTGCCCCGTAATCAGCAGGCGTCCACAGAAGATCTACACCCAACAACCACTCGGATAGAATATCAGCCACACATGAGACACAGAGACTGACGACTGCGGGCCAGTTTAATAAACCCATCGTCTCCAATTATTTAACCTCACATGTATACAGAATGTCCCTGACATGACACTTAATACAATGGTGTGTGTACAGTGGCAGAGCTTCATGTCTGGTCAGATCAGTGGTCTGGCAGGGAGCTCCTTCATCCCAGGGAATGTCTGGGCCACCTGTTTGAAATGCTCGTCTTACACAAAAAAAGTTGATGTACAGGAAAAGATTCATCTCAGATTGTGGCCTGTGACCTTTCCGTATTCTCCAATGAACAAAAACAGAGCAATCGTGAATAGTGGAATGGTTTTCCAGAAACTATTTAAAGGTCTGCCATTTTCTACAGTTTAAGATTCTCAGTCTTCTCAGATCTTGAGGTAATTGAGAATTTAGACTCGCACTCATATTTGAGGTCAGACAGATTTATATCATTTGTTAGCTAAGTAAACTTTGACCTATATCAGTGTTTATTATATCAGTTGTTGCTTTTTTTCCAGAACTTCGCTGATTTCTTCTTATTTTTTTCCTGCTTTGCAGCTTCTCATGGCCATCCAGCTGTTTGGTGCCAACCTAGATGACTACCTCCATCTGCTGTTGCCTCCGATAGTTAAACTGTTTGATGCCCCTGATGTCCCTCAGCCTGCCCGGAAGTCAGTAAATCTTGTTAATCTTTCCAGCTTTGTGTTTACTTGTTGTGTTTTTTGTATTTACCTGGTGGTATTTTTTACTTACACCAGTGTCTTCAAAAAAAAAGTTTGTTTTCTGTAGTTATGTAATCTCAGTGCTAGGCAATAAGATCAGAAGCTATACAGTGAATGTGCTCTCCTTGACTGTCAATCTCTGTTTTGAGGGAACTATAGCAAGTAGGCGATTCCACCGCTTAAAAAAAAGGCCACGTGATGGCGTAGAGAATAAATACGAATCGGGTGACTGCTTCCTCCCGCATCGGCAAGGGTTCCTGTTATTGGAACTCTCTGATTGAAACACCAGAGCAGTTTGGCCTGCCATCTCATGTCGGCTTCGATATGTCCTCATCACCCTTGAAAGACACTTCATGCCAAAATAAAAGCACATTTGGAATTAGAATATTTTTGTGTCAAACGAATATATTTGCTCTGTTTCAATTAACTGTCCAACACAAGAAGTCCTTTTTTCGTGTATTTATCTGGCTAAGTGTTATTATTATTTGTCGGAAATATAAAAACGATTCAAACGGCAAATGTTGCAGTGTTGCCAGTGCTTACGGTAAGCGTTAGAAGGCTTCCCAGTTCAAGTTTTCTCTCTGTTTTGACTGCAGGGTTGCTTTGGAAACTTTAGATCGTCTGACCGAGTCCCTAGACTTCACCGACTATGCTTCCAGAATCATCCACCCTATTGTGCGCACTTTGGATGGAACTCCTGAGTTGAGGAGCACAGCAATGGACACCCTGTCCTCTTTAGTTTTCCAGCTTGGTAAAAAGGTACTTGTGCAAACTTGTGCAATTTATCCACCCATGAATATTCAAACCCCAATGCCAAAGTTTCCGGTGTACCACCGTCCACTGGAAAGCACTTAACGATAATTTGAATAACGCTGGCTGTGTTTCTTACTTTCTTTGTTTCTTTTTTTATGTTAAAAGTGTGGCTGCTAATAAGAACGGGATGATGTCATTTTCCTTTTTTTTCACCCTTTCCTAACCTACCCTAAAGACCACTAGGGCTAGCATGTGGCCACCATGTGCACCTTTTGATCATGAAAGCAGGCAGTAGCTTGTCATTTGTGTGCATCACATAAACTTCATGGCAGCTGTGACACTCTTGAAAACTCCTTTCTCTCTTTTTTTTTTTTTTTTTTTTTTGTGAACACAGTACCAGATCTTTATTCCCATGGTGAACAAAGTGATGTTAAAGCACCGAATCAACCACCAACGATACGATGTGCTCATCTGCTCCATCGTCAAGGTCAGTGTCCTCTAACTTTTCTCCATGACTCTGTATCATTCCTGGCTCCATTCTTGGACCTGTTGACTCTTGTAAACAAGCTAAGATCCCAGAACAAACGTCCTGTTGTTTTCACGAGCAGGGTGTTTCCTCGTTTTCTTGGAACCATCTGTTACCCTCCCTTTTTTTTTTTGCGAGTCATCAGTGACTCCTTACCAGTGAACCCATCCTCAATCCCCAATCCTCCTCTAATGAATGGTCTCAACAATCTGAAAACAATTTAGCAGTCATCCTCTCCTTCAGACATTACAAAAGATGTATCGCAATATGTTTTGCGCCATTCAGGGCCTCCTTGATTAGGGCAGCGATTTAAAATGTCTAAGCAGAAATGTTTATTTTTGCTTATTTACTGATCGTCGTCTTTTCCGTTTTCCAGGGTTACACTTTGGCTGACGAGGAAGAAGACTCGCAGGTTTTCCAGCATCGCCAACTGCGTAGTAGCCAAAGCGACACACTGGAGGGTGGCCCGGTCGAATCGGGTCCGATGAAGAAGTTGCACGTCAGCACGACGGCGCTCCAGAAGGTCAATATAAAGTGTGTGTGAAAAATACCGAGGAACGAACAAACGCGCCATTTCGTTCTCGCGAGCGCTCACACGCCGACATGTATACAGATGCAGATGGATGAAAAGGTTTCGGTAATCCGACAGATTTCAGCTCTAGGCGAGACTTAATTAAGGACGTCTTGTTCCGGGGAAAATATTTCTCCATGTTCTCTTTCTTGTGCAAAGGCACATCATTTTATTCATCAGGTAGCTTAATTAATGGCCAGCCCGTTTTTCCTCATAGAAAACGAAGTTGTTCTCATACTTTGGCGGACTCTCTGGCAATTTAACAAATCCTATTAAGAGCTTAAAACTTGGTAACCATATCTCTATTATTTCCATTTGTTTGTTCTGGAATGAATGAAGAAAAGCACGCAAGACATGATGTATCTAAGTAACAGTTGCGGTTGCAGCTTTGAACTGACTTCGCTTGTCTGTCTCTCATGAATCATGCACGGTCATGCACTGTTACTATTTTGTCAGAATGCAAATATTACACTGAGACTTTTATAAGCCATGATGTTCTGGCCTACTGGAAAAAGGTGACGAGGCGTAAGAGCAGTAAAGGGCCGTCGGTGATCCCGCCAAAAAGCACGTTCCATTGTTTCTGTTGCTGGCCAGCGTGCTGCAGTGATTCACAGCTGTCACGCAAAGAATGAGCAGATCTTTCCTTCCTCCTTGTCACCCAAAATCCAGCTGCTCTTTATGCAAATAGAAAAACAGACACCGTTTGGGTCGTAAACGGCGCCACTTTCTCTTGCTCCAATTTTTGAGACGTTTTCTATATTTGTGGACACAGTCTCCGATTTCTGTTTTGAACAAATTGAAAAATCTCGAACCTTTTTTATTTGTTTTTTTATCCACAAGGAATTATTTTTTTTTAGCTGTAAAATAAATTCCACTGACTCCCCGATGGCAGCGTTTTAGTGCCATGTTAAAGTCAAACTTACGAGAATAAAGTGGTAGCAATACGAGAATCCTGTAGAAATATTTTGAGAACAAAGTCAAAATTAGGACAATAGTTTTAGCGCATGAGGATAATGAAGTCGAAATTATGAGAATAAAATCGTGGCCGTACGAAGGGTCATTTAGGGTCAATTTCTTTGATCATTATCATCATCATCATAGTCTCTCGAGAAACAACTTCGAGTAGCAGTCGGATTTAACCATCTATATTGTTGTACCACTGGTCACCATTTCAACTAAAGGGTCCATTTACTAATTATATCGCCATGCTAACTGCTAAAATAAAGTAGGATTTAACTCCACATCCATTTTATGCAAAACAGCGAAATATTTCTTGCACTTGTGATTTTTTAAAATTGAAATATTACCACTGTAATGTCGTATTGCTACATTATTCTCTAATTATTTCGACTTTATTCTCATACTGCTAGCACCTAATTCTCGTAATTTCGAGTTCATTCTCAAAATATTCCGACTTGATTTTCGTAATCTTTTATTATTATTGTTTTTTTTATTAACGTGGCGCTAAAACGCAGTCGTAGGGTTGTAATATCCATCACCTAAAAAAAAAAACAATTATAATAAAAATGAATGTCAGGCTTGAAATAAATAAACCTTCCCCTTGTTGCTATGCTTCATGGACCACACTTTGGAAACCAACTGCCTGAAAAAGCGTTCAAATCCTAGAAGTCTTGATATTTTCTAAGTTGGCTCTGTTTTCAGATCATGTCTTTGAAAGTGTTTACTGTTGACTGAGTGGTTTGTGTGCACTGTAGGCATGGGGTGCTGCCAGAAAGGTGTCTAAAGACGACTGGCTGGAATGGTTGCGGCGCCTCAGTGTTGTCCTGCTGAAAGAGTCGCCCTCTCCTGCACTGCGCTCCTGTTGGTCCCTCGCCCAGACCTACATTCCACTAGCCAGGTGAATTCTATCGACCTTATGTTTCTGTTAGGGAACTTCTCCTGATAACTGTAGGGCTGAACACCTATCTGATGCATTTTTTTTTTTCCTCAGGGTAATTGAAGCCAGATTTGTGTTCATTAGTGTAAAGTCTGTTGTATCGCTGCAGCTATCGATTATTCTAACGGTTACACCATCCAATAATCGAGTAATCAAATAAAAAGTACTTTTTTATTTTAATCAATAATGAGAAAAAAAAGACTGATCTCTTAAAATGAACAAGTAATTTGCTTTTCTTTATAGATACATTTATATCGGTGAAAACTAAACCCATTTAGTGCATTTAATAGGCATATTACATCAAAATACAAATGCAGTTGCGTTCAACAAGTCCCTCAGCACTGGCCAGGTTGAGTATCTTATGGGAAAATATTAATTTAAAAAAACATTATTATTCTCACTCATGTATTTATTTATTATCGTGATGTGGTGTTCTTGTCTCTGGGAAAAGACTCGAGGAATGTTATAGTCTGTGTCTTTTTGCTAAGTGTATTGTTCTAATCATAGGTAAAACTGGTCAAATTTATTTATATATTTAGATTTTTTGGGCTGTACTGTTTTGCTCTTCATAAATGCCCGAATTGACCGATTCTCCTGCGTCTTGCTTCTACAGGGATCTATTCAATGCGGCGTTCCTGTCGTGTTGGTCCGAGCTAAGCGAAGACCAGCAGGACGAGCTGATCCGCAGCATTGAGCTGGCACTCACATCCCAAGACATTGCTGAGGTCACACAGACTCTTCTTAACTTGGCCGAATTCATGGAGCATAGCGACAAGGTCAGTACAATCCTTCAGCTGAAACAATCTTGAAAGTCATCGCACTTCTCCTGATCGTGATCAGCATCCCCTGGAATGTTGACCATGCATGCAAACATGCAGGCGCATTTATTATAGGTTATCTAATATTCCAAATGTACGAAATGTTCTGCTTTATCAAAAGTACAGAGACGGAAAAAGCGCAGCTAGATGTACCCGATTATCATTTTCAGCATGCAGGAACAAGAATGTGGTCTCGTGCAGGACTAAAAGCATATTACAAGCAGAGACGATAATTAGAGAATAAGGACCAGACCAAACTCTTAGTAATGAGACCCAGACAAACCACTATAATGTCAAATACCATAATAATGCGACTCGGTTTAAGTGCTGTTTTCCATTAGCATATAATTTGAAGCAATTGAACAGAATTTTTGTTGTATAAGGTTGCTATAGGGTATATGGACAAAGGTATTGGGAAACGTGGCTTTTCCACAAAGATGGAGGCACACAATTGTGTAGGGTGTCTTTGGTGGCATCAAATGTTTTCGTAATCTTGAACTAGGAGACACAAACCTTTTCCAGCATGAGAATGAACCTGTGCATAAAGTGGATATCTTCATATCCATAAATATATGGTTTAGAGTGGAAGATCTTAAACCTGCTACAACCCTACTGAATACTTTTTAGATTAATTAGAACACTGACTGCAACCCAGACCTCCTCACCCTACATCAGTATATGACACCACCTGAATAAACACAAATTACCACAAGTACAAACTACAAACTCTAGAAGAACATCTTCTCAGGAGAGTGGAGATTATTATTACAGCAAATGAGGACTAAATGTGAAATGGGATGTTCAAAAACCACATGCTGGCTTATGGTCAGGCGTCCACAAATTTTTGGTTTGTCCATATAATGTACGTTTACTGGAAAAAAAGCACATTTAGCAACATTCTTTAGCTGTCCAAGTTTGGTGTTGCCCACTGTAGCATTTAAATTCTTGTTCTTGTCTGACAGAAGTAGAACTTGATATTGCATCCGGTGCGAATCGCAGAAGGTGTCTTCCAGGACACATTCCAGAAGTGGCAGGAATGGCAGGAACATAGCGCTGCTATTATGTGAATTAAACAATTATATAGAAGTCTGAACAGATCTTAGTTCACACAATAGACAATCATTGTGAGGAAAAATCCAGGACTTTGAACTTCGCAGTTAAAAAAAAAAGACCTGCTCTTTTTCCACACGAACTGTCACATGATTCAATATGTCTTGAAAAGACTTCAAGAATGATGCTAAAATTGATTTCCCTGTCAAAGTAAGAAATTTGAGTTTTCCCGTTAAAATAGTTCTGTTGTAAAACAGCTGATAGAAAAACAGTGCACACAGTTTGAATACTATCCAAAGACCTACAGGGATGACAGAGCTCACCTGCTCTATATGTGAAATACGTTATTTTCGGGGTTTTTTATGTTAAGGTTCTGTGTGTGCAACTGTATAGTGTGTTTCGTTCTTTCAGATCGTCTTTAACTGCCCCATTGTGTGTATTCTGTTTTGTTTAACACTGTTTCACAATCCTTATTTACCATTTTCTACTCTCTCTCGTTTCAGGGTCCACTTCCGCTGAGGGATGATAACGGAATCGTGCTCCTGGGTGAGAGGGCTGCTAAATGCCGTGCCTATGCCAAGGCTCTGCATTACAAAGAACTCGAATTCCAAAAAGGCCCGTCTCCCCTCATTCTGGAATCTCTTATTAGGTAGGAAAACTGATTCTCTTAACTTTAAGGCATTTGACTGAAGTAGAAGTCATCAGATTTACACACAGTACTTTAGACCACTTTACTGGAACCCATTGCTCACTTCCATGCGACATTTCATTTTTTAAAGCTCGCTGGATGCTTTGAGTCTAGTCGCTGCTGAAGATGTGTACTCGAATTCTGAACGTTCAAGTTTCACAAGCCTTTCGTACCTTTTATGTTTTCCACAAGCTAACGTGAAGCAGTTAAAGAGCCAAACTCAAGAATGTGTCAGGTTTTTTTTTTTTTATTATTTAACACAGCATTCTGCCAACGATCTCTTTTGCTCGACCATCCAGAAGTTTCATTGTGTTTTTGCTCTCTAAATTTGCGATTTATCCCCCACTCTGATGTAAGGTGAGGAGGCCTGGGGTTCAGTCAGCATTCCAATTTATCCAAAGGGTGTTCAGTAGGTTTGAGTTCAGAGCTGTAAGGCAGGTCACTTGAGAATGTATATAAAGATAACTGTAATTAATTTTTTTTTTTACTTTTTCTCACTACAAATTGTATTCTGCATGTAACTATGTTTGTGAGGAATGAAAAAATGCATCCATAGCAACAGCGTTAGTTGCTAGCCACTTCCTGTTTAGTGGCTAAAGCTAGCACTATTGATTGGGCAGTGACACTGCACTAACTGTAGGTTATTTTTTTTATTTTTTTATTATTATTTATTTATTTTAAATACCCCAGTCATTCGTGTATATGTTTTCCAGTAAAAAAAAACAAACAAAACAAACAAAATTCTCAAAGTGCAAGGCGGAGACCAAACAAACTTGAGGTCTGCCACTTTATACGCTGCTGAGGAAACTTAATTTTACGATTTAAACTATGTTCCGTGTGTAAAATGGATTGCATTTGTACCAACTTAAAAACCCTGTACCGAAAAGCTTTGGTCGGAATATGTTTATCATTACACCCCTAATATACATTTGGGAAATTGGAGAGATACAGACTTTGAAGTAGACACTGAACTACACTGAGCACTGCACTTCTGAAGCTAAAGTGAATGCATGCCCACTCTTTATAACTATATTATTATGCCTGGCTGCTGGTTTAACATGCATCAGATAGTAGATAAAAATTATAACCTACTGTGGTGACAGCAAGGACTGAACACATGGAAAATATATTGCATATAGCGTACGAGTCCTGTAAGTCAGAAATCGACATTGGGTTACGTTTAAAATTGCTGCCAAATAACCCACTAAAGCATTCTATATGTTTTAAATAGAATAAGTCTGTTTTCATAGTTATAATGTAGCTAAGGTAACATAGAGATCCAAATGTAGAGATTCCATAAAATAAGAGCTATAGTCAATTTTTCGTGTAACACTTTGTTTTATAGTGTAATACAGTCATTAAACCATTCAGGAAGTTTCCTGGGTCTGCTTTGGTATAATTTTTATAATGGTAAAATGCTCATGTCTCAATAAATAATTAAGACTGAAGTGTCAACTATAACACATGAACACTCATGTAACACATGGTTATTGTGATGACCTACTTTGACACTAGTGCCTGTGTATGTTTTGGGCATTAATACGGATAAGAAATAGAAATAATTAGGATTGGCATGTGCCGAAATCTATTTAAAACTGTACGCTTATATCCACAATCTATTTATTTTTGACAGATGTGGTTCATTGGCAGAATTTGAGGTTTGTAAATTGTGGCAGTGGAAACATACAGAAGCGGATATTAGCGATTCGATTTAAATCCCCGAGAAAGCTGACTCATCATTGTTTTGAGGTTCAAGAAGTAGAGACTAAAATAAAGCCATAAAGAGGCCATAAAATGAACAGAAACGTACATGAAGTCATAAAATATCTCGCTACCAGCTTTATGTCTTAATACTTAAAAACATCCATTGTAACAAGAATATCCCGTTTCATGCTTCACTGGAATTCGTTCCAGATGCGGATGAAACCCTGAAGTACATTGCGTATTGGTATTACAAATAAATGAAAGCAAATAATAAATTATGTCTATATATAAATAAGCGGGAATCAAAGAGCTCCCTTTATATGCTGAATGATAAACCGCAATTATGTCACTGGAGTCAAGAACCAAGAAAAACAGCACTCTTTTTGCTACAGGACAGGATTTGCATGACATTAGCACAAGTGTAACTTTTCCGTATATGTTTATGAAGATTACAAATAACTTTAGTACAGTATTATTAATATAAAATAAATGCGATATGGCCTGAAGTGGATTCTTGAGGGGCAGCTTTGTCGTTTGAAAGTTTTCATTCAGGACTAGTGTTCTCAACTGTTCTTTATTTTACAAGAATTGTACCCAAAGACATAGGAAAAACTTCTTAAATACAGTGGTCCCCCGGAAATCATGGGGGTTATGTTCTAAGAACCCCCCCCCCACACAGCCCCTATGGTACCTTAGTGAATTCATTTAGACATTGTCACTTTAATACAATAATGTGTTTTTAAAAAAAAGTCTAAAATATTTCAGTTTCAAATCTTATTCCTAGCATTCCTGAACATTCGGTCCCCCAAGTTTAAGGTGATCTGCAACTTTCTATTAGTTAGGCTCCAAATGAGAACCCGCAAATTTTTTTCCGAGCCGTGAGTTTCGAACTGCGAATTATCGGGTTGAATGTATATGAGAGACCAACACGTGAATGTTAAATATTTGAAGGAAAACACAAGATGCGATGTGCTGTTGTCGGACGTCTATGTCGAGGCACATCCCAGAGTGTTTTACAACATTTTATTCCAAAGAGATCAAAACAAGTCACACTCTTTAACCTTACCCAACTTACTTTTACGAAAGGGCTGACACATGTGGCGTAAATATGATCCAATATGATTTAACAAAAGTGAAATATGTAAATTTAGTAGGCAGGCCGGACAGCTCGTAATGCGTGACTGTCTAGATGGAAGACTTGTATTAGTGTCTGCAAGCAGTTCTCACACTGCACTGTAGAAACGGAGAGAAATGTATTTCGGTCAGAGACAGCCGTGGGAAATGCCACACAAACCAGTGTATGGAGGAGAAGCTACCTAAGGTTATGTAATAATAATTTTTTTTTTTAATGGCCAGCAGCTGTTTTTTTTTTTTTTTAGGCCATGATTTCATAAATCTTTAGGGACACTCTTATCTACATTTTGATATAGTTTATTTTAATGAAAAAAACCCTCTTAACTATCTACAGTATCTCACAAAAGTGAGTACACCCCTCACATTTCCACAACTATTTTATTTCATGTTTCTTAAGGGACAATACTAGTCAGTGTGCAGCTTATGTAGCAGTATACCTTTTAAAGTCCTCTAAAAATAACTCAACATACAGCCATTATTAAATAGCTGGCAACAAAAGTGAGTACACCCTAAGTGAAAAATAGTGTCAATATGTGTAAATATGTTGTGTGAGCACCATTGTTATGTAGCACTGCCTTAATCCTCCTGAGCAGGAGATTCAACAGTTCTGACCTCAATCCTATTGAACACCTTTGGGATGAGTTGGAATGCTGACTTCACCCCAGGCCTCCTCACCTCACCTACGTCAGTACCTGACTTTACTAACACTCTTCTGACTGAATGAAATCAGATCTCCAGAAGCACACTCCAGAATCTAGTGGAACACTTTCTTAGTAGAGTGGAGGTTATTCTAACAGCAAATGGGAACTAAATAGATTGAAACTAGATGCATTAATTATGTCTTCTCTCATCCCGTGTTGACAGTAAAGAAAAATATCCAAATAATAAATGATTTTGCATGTCATTGAGCACGTCACAGACTGACAATCACTGATTGTTGATTGGTTGGCCATTCACAGGAAGCTTCGAATCTCAGGTCAAATCTGATCTTTGCACAATGATATTCTAATAGTCGACTATTTTTATAATCTTGTATTAAGCGAGATAAAGAGGGCAGTCACGTATCTACTGCCTTTCCTGGTAGTGAACGGCGCATCACCGTGCTGTGTACCCAGAAGTCTGACTTAGAATTTTCCAGTAATTTTAATGTTTTGTGTCCCTACAAATCCAGTCATTCTTGACTCACCGTTTAGGTTCAAGCAGCATATTTGCTGAGGCCTTTACACACGATAAAAAAATAGTTTTACTGGAATAATGTTCAAGCAGGGAGTTAGTGCTGTAGTACAGGAAATAAAACAGATAATCAGAGACAAATTTATTTAAAAATTTCTCTTTTACGGTTCACTTTCTTTTTTTACAGTGACTATTTCCTTAGTTACAGCATTTAACGTGGCCCTTTGTCACTTAGCATTTTTTTTTTACTGAAGTTTCATTTAGTGAACAGGATTACACCTTCGCTTAGAAATATACATTCAGCCCTACATTAACATTCGGTCAAAATATTTGCCAGTGAATGCCGCTGAACTCAACAGATGCTTCCTGAATGAAACGTGTGGTTATTTGCCTGTAAGGTTAAGACACTTTATTTCATTTTAACTAGTGCTGGTAGCATATACTTATTTTTTATTTTAATAATTGATTTTAAGTTTATGGTGGATTAAGTGTGACATACTTCATGAAGAAATATTGTATGTGCTCACTGGATTTAATTTATATCGTGCCAAGGGTCATGTTGAGTCCAAGTGCTTATGTCATAGTGTGCAAAAAATAAGTGCATTTCATTCAGGAAGCTTGCTGAGGGAAACTGTCATTAGGATGATAAATAACGTAGAGAAAACTAAATAAATGACTTGCAAGTGCCTTCTGTCAAATGCGTCACGGTCGATACTAATCCGTACACCGCAAATCGGAACTCGCTTTTAAACCTCATAAACCTTTTTTACTTTGAAACCAGTTTTTATTGCGAACCTAATTAGCAGCTAAGGTTGAGCCTATGCTTCCTTCTGGTGCACAATTAAAGGAACAAACCTCAGCAGCCTTTAGAAGACTGTGATGAATAGCTTTCTGAAACCGAGTGCAGCCACCAGGAAACTGCACATATGCCGGTAAAAGGTCAAGCCAGGCCGCATAGTTCGTGTTGCTTTGACCTCACAGGATTCCTGAAGACGTGTTTTTTAGAACACTGTGAACGCATAGGCTGAGTAACCGAACGGCATTATCGTCTCATGAAGTGTTTTCAATTGGTCACTTTCTTTATTTTATATATCACAGTGTCTGATGAATTAGATTAGACATTTTCTAAGGACTCATTACATCATAACAGAGAGTCTACTAAGCTGAACATGTGAGCAATTTGGCTGCTAGTGACCCCAACAAATGGGTTTTATGGTTCTTAATAAAAAAAGGTGATTACGTTCAAGCTGAAGTCTCACACAGATGCTCAGATTTCATCCTGTTTGTGACAAACTAGTGACAATTGGACCTCAGATGAAGGGACTCATGTTTGAACATGGTGATGTGAAACCTAAGAACTATGTGCAATACAGTGAGATGTAGAGTATTTGTATTTGGTTGGTTTGTTGTTGTTTTTTGTTTTGTTTGTTTTTTTCAAGCCCAGGTGAAATAGTCAAAAGTCAAAAAGACAAACACTTATTTTTTTTTAAAAATACAATTTAATTCATCATTCAATTGTTTATATAGAACTGTACACATTTTACATTTTACACAATTCAGTGTAATCGATCAGTCAATTTACTAAAAGTAAAGTAAAGTTTTAGCGACTGTCAGATTTTTTTTTCATATTCTAAAATAAGACCTACTCCATTTAAAGGCATGACGAGACGATTAAGAGGCACAGTTCTTACTCATTGATCAATCTAGAAAGAAAAGTTCAGGAAAAATAAAAATATCTGAGATAAATATCCGAAACAACAGCACTTTACAATCATACATCGCTTCTCAAACATTCAGTCCAGAAACTTTCTGTAAAAAAAAAAAAAAAAAAAAAAAAAAAAAAAAAACTAACCCCAAAAATTTTTTAAAAAAAAAAAAAAAAAAAAAGAAAAGAAAGAAAGAAATGCATAGAGATTTTTTTGTTTTTTTTTTTAACCCAGGTAAATGCAGAAGGCATTAGTGTGTATTGCATAAGGTTTGCAGGTGATTATGGTAAGCAAGGACAGATAATTTAACTTTAAGGCTTGAAATCCTGGGGTCGGATTTTCATTTCCACCCGTTTGAGGGAGTAGTTTGGTCCGTGCCAACCATACCAAGTGATGCCATCCGTGTTCTTGGTGTGCATCCCCTGGCGATAGAATGCACCGTTCAGGTTCGAATCTGTGCAGCAGTTGTACCAATAGCCACCTGTAAAAATTTTTTTACAATAATTAAAAAAATTAATAAATAAATTACAAAAAAAAACAAACAAACAGTTTTCTGCTAAAAAACAAACAAATTTGCCTTCTTTTTTTTTTATTACCAGTGTCTACTGTTGTCTTACCTTTGCGAAGTTGGGCACAGTCGTCCACGCACTTGTCATTGTCCTTGTTATTGGTGCTGAAATTAGTGTTGTTGTGGTAACGGAGCGAGTCCCCAGCATTCCCAGTGTAGTTGGCAATAAAAAGCCTGTAGCTGTTTAGCTCATTGCTCAGTGTGAAGAAACCATACTGAGCATAACGTGTTGATCCCTCCCAGTCCTGAAACGATTAACAGATAGCAACTGTTAAAAATATTCAACATTTATTAAAAACTTGCGGTAAAATAAATTGCGTTATTCGCAGCTCTGACCTCCAGCTCAATGCGGAGAACTGTGGCCTGGCGGGTTAGACGGAAGATGTTCTCGTTGCCAAGCCAGAAGTCCCCATTGATCGTCCCAAATCCATTCTTGTACTGTTTCCAGTCCCGCTCGAAGCTGGTCAGACCTACTCTGCGTCTCTGGATGACTGTCCATCCACCTCCGTTTTTCTCCATATCGCAGAACACCTAAACACAACAATTTTAGTAATTGCACAGTGATTAAAGGCAACATGCCGTCAAACGCAGAGTTATTAATAACGAACCTCCAGTTCAGGTGTTCCCAGAAACTCATCTCTGGGCAATTTGTAAACCCCAGAAATTCTGTAGTTTCTGTTGTACAGGGACGCACAGTCATAGGTTGCATCTGGAAGGGGAAATAAATCAAAAGGGCGCCGTTAGAACATTTGGAACAGTTCAAATAAGTCATATGAGTTTGCTTCCAGTATGATTTAATTCCACATGGTACTGTCTGGCTTTTATAACCTAATAGCACATTATTCATTACACTTGAAGGTTACAGTTTAGGAATGAATCTAGCTAGTTAAAGAGGAAAATTTATTGGGTCCACTTGGAGCCCTACAGTGGTTTGTGCATTTAGAAACAAAATCTGACAAAGCTCCTCTGTGCTTACAGAACGAATGGGAAAGTAAGAACATAGTTAGACTCCAACTAAGTTTACTGCACGGTTAGGCATAAGGTCTGCCACCCATTACTAGTGTGGCGGACACTAAACATCATTTACGAGACACCGTATTTTTGATGGAACAGAAAGATTTTCTTTATAGGCATTCTTATATGTCATGTGTTATGAACACATTCAGAGTTGTTTCATGGTCACAAATCTTCTGCACAATTTGATCACTACCCCTTTGTAATAGAAATATAATCTTATAGATCCAAAACTGCACATTTGCAATCGGGGTGTGAATCTTGCTATTCAGTTGTATAACTTAATAATTGGATATCAAACAAATAAAGAAGGTACAGACCAAACACATGAAGAATGTGATATACATAGATGTTTTTCTTTAGTTTTTTTGGCGTTGTGTAAAAGAAAACAGTGCCTGTGTCATTTCAAATGTTTTCCCATCAACCTGTGAAGCATCTTTATAGTCTTTGGTTACACAGTAGCAATGTTTATTATTTTTTTAAGTATATTTAAATAATTTTTTCAATAATTTTCTTACCTAAATTGGTTTGTGTTGAACCCTGTGTGGCTTGAAGCTGCATAATGTCCACGCGGTTGGTGATCTCTGAATACTTACTTTCGGCTTCAGTTACTCTGGCCTCCTGTAGCTGATTCAATTTTTCTATCTCCACCACTTGCTTCACTAAGCTCATCCGATCTAGCTCCTGCTTCCTGCTCAGCTCCTCCAGCAGGCTGGTGAGGTTGGCTACCTGTACCTTCAAGGCTCGCATGTCATCACAGCACTGCATCTTAGTCGTCTTTGGTGGAGCCGCATACTTCTTTGGGTTCTGAGCCCACGTCAGGCCTAGCACTAAAAGAAAAACCGCAGCGGAGATGACCCGTGTCCTCATTATAGCTCTCAAGACAGTGGCTATGGTCTCTCGTAGTAAAGATGCGAGTTGCTCCAGGTGACGTCTCTCGTGCGGATAACAAGTCCCTAGGAGGTGCGAGTGAAAACTCGGACTGCTGCTATGTTTTTATTTTTGATTTTTTTATTTCTTCTTCTTTTTTTGTATCAGCTGTTCTTCCAGGGTCTATGCTTTCTTTCTCTCTCTCTCTCTCTCTCTCTCTCTCTCTCTCCTCTAGCTCAAGGTCTGCAGTGGCCACATCTTAAATATCTTTACATCTGTGCCCTCCCCTTTTGGTCCAACTCGCATTCACCGACACCCCACCACTACCTACACCACTCCCTGGGCTTGAAGCCTGTCCGCCCTCTCACCGCTCTCTCACTCTTACAGACACATGGTCACGCACGAGCACACACACACACACACACACACACACACACACACACACACACACACACACGGACATTCTGTCTCTTATTCAATCCCCTATCCCTCTGCCCTCCACCCCCTCTTTTCTCTCTACGGTCCCACCCTGAGTCCAGCTCAGTTTTTATCAGGTGTGCTGTTTGTTTGGACTCTTAGCCATATTCAGTATATCCAAAATAAGCAAAAAATCACGCTTAATGAAAATTCTGTCCCAGATCCCCGGAGATCACGTTCAAGATTATTATGGGTTATTATGTATTTAACACACCTTTATTATCAATAGAAAGAATCTTGCAAGATCAGTAACGAGAAAACAGTTGTTCATATTGCAGTTGTCTCTCGCAAGTTGAAATTACACCACATTACATACAAAGGAAAAAAATAAAGTGCTCATGAACCCGAGCTGATAATTGTGCGTTATATTTAGTGCAGTCTACTGTGTTCGGGACAGACTTATGGTGGGCTTGAATTACACTAAACTAGGTGCTAAACATTCCAGTGACATCACTGCTTTCTATACCTCCTGATTGTTATGTATCACATATATTGCAGACAACAAAAGGAAACAGATGTGAACTCAGTAGCCGGCTCCAGAAAACTGCTTAAAGAGTGATAGATGTGCTAATAATAGTAATGTTAATAACTCACTTGCAGGAAAATCACAGTGTCCCAAGAGGGAAGCAGAACGGCTTAGCAGGGACGTGTGTGTGCATGTGGGCAAATGAATGTTAAGGTGTCTTGGGCAGGAAACCCCCCACCTTAAGGTCCTACCCAACTGTTTTATTATTGGTGTCCAGAAAGACTAAGCTGCACTGTTCACTACATCTGTATACAATTTTTGCCTTTGCTTGGGTCCTTTGTTTCTTACTTGCAACCCAGGTAGAATTTTTTTGTTTTTGTTTTTTTGCTTTAACTTAAACTTAAACCAGTGTTAACTAATATTTTCATCTGAGATGAGAATGAATATAAATAAAATACAATTAATAAAATTAATTCAATAATTAGGATTTGTATTTTCTTTGTAAGAATGCAATTATTTAATAAGAAATTAAGTTTTGCTATTATTAGAATATCACTCAAAACAATAGGGGGGGATTTTATTATTTTTATTTATTCAGGTAGCAAAATCCCTTTCCTCTATTCCCCTGGTATGCTTCAGACATGTGTCTTATGTGGTTTCTGGTCTAGTTATTTTCTCAGTATGTCATTGTTATACGTTTGTCCCTCCTTGGATCGAGGGCTTAGATGCTTTAGTGAACCACAGAGCTACTGTATATATCCACACTTGACCACATGACTTAAAGGTCTCTAGTTACTCCAATGGAGGGTACAAAAATGACTGTGTAAACCTGCCAGGATCAACCCTGGGAGTCTCGTCCCCAGATGAGTGCCTGGTGACAGGGGCCACTCTACGAATCCAGTTGGTCTCAGCTCAAATGGCAACATTGAGCCATGTTGCTGGCGCACCACCTACAAAGTGAAGGGTGAAGGCCAGGTGAGGTGGCAGTTAGAAAGCAGTGATATAAGGTTCAGTTTGCAGTTAAAAATGAATTCAGGAATGTGGAATTGTACTTCACTATTGAAGAAACAGCATGAATAGGTGTGCAAGATGAAAAGCTATGGACCAGATTTAGTCTCCCTTAAATCCACACACAGGACTGTCTTAAATAACCACTGTCTCGATCAAGGGCGGGGTCTCCGTCAGGTGATAGGTCTCAGACAGGTGAAGGGAAACTCATCCTTCTCAGGGTAAAAGCTTTACAGTTTTAGAATGACTGTGTTCCATGCACCATATAGCAGTTTGCCATATCCAGACTGCTTGGATAGTTTGCAGCAGAGCTGTCAAGAGTATGTAACTGCAATAGTGCTCCTAATGGGATGGTGGTGATACCAGGAGGGGCTTAATGATTGGCCATAATGGCCTTATGGATATGAAATTTTGAAGTTTATTTGTATTAGATTTCTGTGCGAGCCAGACACAGGAGTATATTTACTATTAACAAACAAAATTATTATTATTTTTTTCCCTCGATTTTTTGCATAGGATAGCTACGGTTGTTAAACCAGGAGAGAATTTCTGGGTTGCTCAGGGGCATCTTGCAGAAGCTTTGATTAGATTTCTTGATCACCCATGACCAAAATGAACTTCTCCTTTGTATTGAATGAGGTCAAGGACATTGTTTTTGAATTCACATACTTCTAATCATAAAGGCAGCTGCAAGAAGCTTTGGCCAGAGGTCAAGGGAAGTTTGAGGAGAGACATTCTGAATAATACTCATAAAGGGGTCTGAGATTTAACTAAATATTTTGAAAGAACTGGATATCATTGTGGTTACATTGTTAAATGGAGGTCTATGGAAGTGCCTCTAGACTGGCAATTTGAGATTGTGGCCTTTCAAAGTTCAGAAGATGGCAACAGTGATCTTGTTGTCTGACATTTTTTTGTATTGGTAGTTAAGGAGTTTGGGGTATTTAGGTGTTACTTTACTAGGTGCTACATTATTTGATCCATTCTCTATTTTTATGCACTTTGAGTTGCCTGTATTCTTGGTGTAACGTTAAGTTCGCTGAAGGAAGAAGGAAGTTGGACTTTATGAAGGGTTTGTTTTTTTCTCCATGGCTGTTTGTAGTTTTCATTGACAGGCAGTCAAGATGCTGCCAACTTCGGAGAGATGTATAGTATGGGGTGCTATAGATAGCGTTTTTTATTATTTGCAGATGATGTTATGCCGTTGGCGCCGTCTGAAGTCGACGACTTTAAGTGGACCACTTGAACATTTCACTACAGTTTGAAGCAGCTGGGATGAAAATCAGCACCATCGAGTTGAAGGAATCTTTTTTTTTTTTTTTTTGAGGAATCTTTCATATATAACTAGTCATAGAATGAGTGATTGTTTAGTAGTATTCTGACTTATTGAAGTATTATTGACTACCATCTTGACTGTAATTTTTTTTTGGTATATAATATATATATTTTTTCTTTTTACTATGTTGTCTCTAGTTTATGTGCCTTATTAAGTTATGAAAACATCACCAGTCAGACATGATTTCTGTTGCTGCATGCTTTTCTCATCCTGAGTAAATTCAGTTAGATCATGTCCACATCCAGAGGCTCATATGCAGCTACCAAGGCACACTGAAGTTGCAAATAGTGGAGAGATATGATCTGGAATACCGCCATGCCCCCTGGGCCACACAGAATTCATCAGCAAAGTACATTCTCGGAATGTGGGGAGAAATACCACATTAAGGAAATGGTGTATAAAATATTGGCGTGTTCAGCCTTAACTCTTCAGGATTGTAGTTTAAAAAACCCTCTACATGACTAATGGTTAATCAGTGTTTTTCTATAAAAAGATTGTTTAAAATCTTTACAAATTTTATTAAGTACAGTGATGTATATTAAGGTCCCCAACTCCTTGCACACTTATTCCTGAAATGATCCATTTATTTCTTAAGAAAATCTGATTATGTAATAGCTTTTCAGTCTGTGGCATTTGTGTTCACAACTGTTTCAGGTTAGAAAAAAACTCATGCCAGATGTCTCCTTAAAAAAAAATACCTCACGGAATCAAATATTCTGTAAGCAGAGCACCGTCTGAGTGTGAACAGAGGGCCAGAGTTAACGCTCCCTATTCAGACCATTCATGAGTTCAGCTAGGGGGAAAGAGAATGAATATTTGTGTCCTCCTCCCACTGTTGGGATTATAGAACATTACTGAACAATATCATTATTTTGGTTGAGGTTGCTAAGAAAGAGTTTACCATCTTTTATCTGAGGCCATGACAGAAATTAAAGTAAAAATGTTTTTCGCCATGTCGTGAAACGCCTGGCTGTGCTTTAATTTATTCCTTTGCAGGCTGCCCACGTTTCAGTTGGTCTTTTCATTTGTCTCTTCGTTGTTTGTCTGTTTTTGTTTGTAAATTTTACACATCTGGTGGAAATGGAGAGCAGTTTGATATCCAGTCTGTCTAAAATGTGACACGTGAAGTGTGGCGATAGAGTCGACTGCGGCTTTAAGCAGCTGAGGTCCAGGAGCTGCGGCTGATCTTTATCTCCAGCAGATCGTCAGGTTGTTTAATAGTCATGGTGCCAAAGCTAGCCTGGCATTTACTGATAGCAATTTAGGCAGCGTTAACAGAGGCCTACAATTTGGCTGTGTGGTCTCCATCTGGCTTAGAGACAAGTTAGATTTTCTTTCAACCACAGGGAACTTCGGTCACTTGGGAGCCTCGTGTTTTCACTGTAAACATGGACGGCAGTGTTATGACACCCTGGACAGATCTGTAATTTTGGGGTCCATCTCCAAAGGCTAATATGGTAAAGATGCTGAATGATGTCATAAAGTTTATTTGTAAGGATCGTGATCATGTATTTCAATGCATAGAATTTATTTTTACAGTCTTACAGTGATGCGGTTGTATATCAAAATACTTTATTGATCTCATTGGGAAATTGGGTTGCAGTTGCTAACAGTAAAATGACAGTAAAGATTGTAGTAAAATAAAATATAAGAAATGCAAATAAAATATAAATGTTAATGTATACACCTATCTTTATGACCACCTGCCTAATACTGTGTTAATCCCCATTTTGCTGCCAAAACAGTCCTGATGCCTTGAGCATTAACAACATTAACTTCTCAGCAGTTTGAGCTACATGAGCTCGTCTGTTGTATCGGACCACACGGACCAGCCTTCACGCCCCATGTGCATCAATAAGCCTTGGCCGCCCACAAACATGTCGTCGGTTCACCACTGCTCCTTCCTTGGACCACTTTTGATAGATACTGACCACTGCAGACCGGGAACATCCCACAAGCTGCAGTTTTGGAGATACTCTGACCCAGACTCTAGACTTTACAATTTGGCTCTTGTCAAACTCGCTTAAATCCTTACGCTCGCCCATTTTTCCTGCTTTTAACATATTAACTTTGAGGACAAAATGTTTACTTGCTCTCTAAACATATCCCACTCACTAACAGGTGTCATGATGAAGAGATGATTAGTGTTTTTCACTTCATCTGTCATAATGTTATAATGTCATAATGTTATGCCTGATTGGTGTAAATTCAGTATAGATGTTGATAGCGTGTGAAATGTGTAGCAGTAGTGAAACAGAGGGCAGAAATTCAGACTACAATGATTGTTTTACAAGTTATTGCACAATAAACAATTATTATCGCACTGAAATTATTACAGATGGCAAAATATGGGTAATAATTTCAGCGCAATAATAATTGCTGAAAATGAGAATAGCAGAGAGAGACATTTTTCATGCGCTGCTAAAATGGCAAACCCGGTATGACGGTTCTACAAGGTGTGTGAGAAAAAGGCAATACTTTAGCAATCTGTAGCATGTACATTAAGAAGCAATATAAGAAGCAGCAGAAATATCAGACAAAATAATTGCCTTAATTGTCAGCCGCTGTCTATCGTGGAAGACGAAGTTTTCCAGCCACTCAAGTCCTACGGATATGCGGATATGTCGCTTGCCAATAAATAGTAAAATAATTCCTCTTCTCTTTATTTTAATATTTAATACATATTGTAATACATACCCGGTGCTGGGTATCAGATGATACAGCAACCAGTAATCAGTGATAGTGACTGGCCCTAAAAATCCTCATCAGAGAACCACTAGTTTGGATGCTCTAATAGGAACTATTTTACTATATACTGTCTCTATAGGATCCTCATAATCATGAAACAAAAACCCAGAAAAGTCCATCGAGCAGTTTTTTGGCAGACAACATATTTTTGAAGTCAGACAAGGATGGCTACATTGATCCGAGGTGCCATAAAATAATCACTCTTTACAACTGGGATGAGCAGAAAAGCATCTCAGAACATGTCACATGTTGAGGCGAATGAGCTGCAACAGCAGAAGACAATTTCAGTTTCCACTCCTGTCAGCCAAGAGCAGGAATCTCAGGGAACATTAGGCACAGGTTTACTAAAACTGGACAGCTGAAAATAAGAAAAGCATCACCTGGTCTTTTTCCTCATTCTCAAGTTTCTAGTTTTAGTGTGGAGGGGAAAAAAGAGAAGGGGAATTTATAAGTATTATGTAGTAGCTATGAATAATGTGGTTCAAAAATGTCTTTTGAGAAGCAATGTTAAAAGAACGGCTCTCGAGCAAAGTGTGTAGATGTGGAGGAAAAAGAAATCTGCTGAAAATGGAAATTGCAATGTCCAGATAATAGTATTGTTTAAATATGGTGTGATAGACATGCAAAGGCTTTCCTTTTATATTAATATTATTCATTTAATATGCACAGAAGGTGCCGTGAGGTGCTGATTAAGAGGCAAGGACTGGGGTCAGGCCCAGATTGTTGGTCATCCAGTGAACGTGCCGAGCATTGTCTATGAGGAGAAAAATAGACAATTCTTTCTTGAGCCACTTCACTCTCTCTTTTTTTTTTTTCCCCCTGATGCGGTTTCCTGAGTAGCGTGTGACAGCTGTCTCAATGGAATTGAGGGATTTTGTTAAAATACCTCTTTATTCAGTCTGTTGAATATCAAACGGCTGTGTCTGTTTGCTGTTCTTTTTTATGGAGGTTGGTTATGTAAGGAACAGTGTGGTTCAGTGGCACAACACGTTTCATGACACGTTTCGTTAAATGGTTTGCAACTTGTTCCGTTCCTGCCGTTTGATGAACCCATGTACAATATAACAACTTCATGAATGGTTCTTCCAGAAGCTAGTTGTAATAGAAAGCCACACAAATAAAGAAAAGCACAAAGACGGGATTATTGTCTGAATCAAGTGCAAAGCTGCTCTGCCTTTCTCCTGATAGAAATGTTGCTTCCAACAGTGGATTTTCCATTGTTTAGAAAAACGTGTCTTTGTACGAATAATCTGTTAAAGAAATCGGCTTGGGCACAATAAACACAGATGGCTGTCCGTCTGGCAAATTCAGTTAATATGTGCGAAGGTGCAACATCCAACTTTTTCATTGCGGTTCTTCACTGCTCTTCACAAATAACGATTTTAAATCATTAATGTATTAATTCATTGTTTTAAGAGTAAAATTTCATGACAGTCATTTAAAAAAAATAAATGAATAAAAATATGGGGTTTCCAGGGGTTGGGATATCGTAATGAAATGTGGAAAAGCGAATTGCTCTATACTAAACAGTGCAAACGAGTTTTTCCATCTTTCCTACCTTTACTTGACACCAGAACTATGTATCTGCGCATAATTAAAATAATGTTTATACCAGAGCTGGTGTTGATCTGTGAGTGGGAGTTCTGAACAATGTTGAATTTTCAGGGTTGAACGACAAGAATTTCTCCTTGGCCTTCCAGTACCAGGAAGGAGGTTACCAGCACTGAGATACCTCAGTGGCATTTAGTAATAATGTGTTTAAGACACTTTATTTTTTTGGCAATGATTTATCAATAGCTCATGTATTGTTACTTTCTTAATTGCAGTTTTACGTGCCGCTAACGTCATTCGTGCTGCTAACGTCATTAGTAAACTCGAATGAACACATAATGAGTTCAGGTTCTTCTTCAGCTTGCATTTTGTCTCAGCAGCAACTGTTTTCACAGCTGGACTTTCCATCAGTTGGTGGCTTGGGTCATAGAGGCTCTTGCAACATGACCCTGTTGCTTGACCAATTTAAATGTAGTAGTCTACATTTAATGAATTGACTTTACAAGTATTACTGATTTACACTATATGGACATCCAACCATATATGGTTCTTCCCAAAACTGTTATCAAAATGTTGGAGGTACATAGTTGTGTAGGATTATGTGCTGTATACGTTTTCCCTTCACGTGAACTAGGAGACCAAAACCTGATCCACAAACCTGACAATGCCTCTGTCAGCAACGCAAGCTCCATTAGGATATGGTTTACTTGGTTTAAAGTGGAAGATCTTGAGTGGCCTTCTGTAAAGCTCTGACCTCAACCCTACTGAACACCTTTGGGATGAATTGGAACACTGACTGCACCCCAGGCCTCCTACATCAATACCTGACTTTACTAAGACCCTTGTGTCTGTATGTCTCCACAAGCATTCTCCAAAAACTAGTGGAATATCTTTTCAGAAGAGTGAAGGTTGTTATTATTAACAGCCAATCACATCCGAATCTCACAGGCAGGTGTCCACAAACTTTTGTGTATACAGTGTATGTAAGGAGTGAGGTTTAAATACATACAGTTAAAAAAAAAACATTTTTTATTAGATTTCTATAATCTTTTCACATACAGTTAGTCGTTTACCTTTGGAACCCCCAAAAAGGCGTTGAGAAGCTTTTGATAAAAAGCCAGGCATGTATCTTAGTACATATACCTTTTGCTGATTTAGCTCTATTACTTTTACTATTACTACGGTTATGGGTTATCACAGGTCTGCGGGGTAATGTAAGCGATGTGTGTTATTAATGGTGTTTAGTAACCCTGCAGTACAAACATTCGGTGGTCATTAGTGCATAAAAATCAATTCCGTCCCAGTGAGAAAATGCAGCACTATAACCAGGCTACCTCATTATACTGCCTGTTCCTTTAGGGCTACAGTGTAGGTTGTTCCATGACATTTGCATCAACTGGTAATCATTTGAGGTGTCAGTTGGTAATAATGAGCGCATGAGGTAATGTAGACCCTGTCAGATTCGCTCCTAATTGGCAGAGGTCTGCTGGCTAAGGACTCTGTGATCACTGATATTTTGGAATGCTCAAGACTTTTTTATTTTTTTATTTATTTTATTGGAAAAGTTTTATGAGTGGAAAAAGTTCATGTTAATGGTAGCAGTTTAGTGCTTTGTGATAGTGAGGAATTAGTCATAAGATGGTTCAATTGTAGGTAAATGTATGCCATAAAAGTATTCCCCACACCATGATATTTCCTCCACCAGGCTGTTGACAGGATTTAAGTAGTATCAATATATTTCATGACTGTTTACTCTCTCTCTCTCTCTCTCTCTCTTTTTTTTTATTATTTTTTTTTAAACTTATAAGCCATTTTTGTGTGCAGTTATTTTTCAGATAGCATGAATTTGCCTGTTTTCATAACTGTTTTAAGTTCACTTACTTTTCAGGCTCTGTTGATCATGAACACCTGAAGGGGGAAGCTCAATATGTGCAAGTATTAAACAAGGAAAGCATATTAAGCTATTAAGTTATTAAGCTAGGATTGCAAACAGGTGCTATTTCCAAATACAAATTGTTGTGTAGCTGAATCAAGTAGAAACCAGTAGTCCTTTGGATTGCCTAAGTGGGAATTTAACCATAGTTTTCTAGGCAGACTGGAAATATGGAAATAAAAAAAACATTATTTTTCAAGTAACAACCATTCATTCATCCATCCATCCATCCATCCATCCATCCATTTATCCATCCATCCATCCATCCATCCATCCATCCATCCATCCATCCATCCATTTATCCATCCATCCATCAATCTCCTGATCACAGGGCCAGTTTATAATAAAAACACCTGCAGCTTTGTGTGTCTCACAATGCACACCTGTGTCTTTGAGGGGGAAAACGATTTCTTTATTAGAACCAAAAATTAATCACTGTGAAAGTGAACAAACGGATGACAGAAACATAATCGGGAAGGGTTGTGATGTTAGGAATGTTGTTACAAATCACGGTCCTGATTTCCTTCATGATTCACAAAGCTGTACACCACAATACTGTGTCAGGACTCATTCTTCTGCAGAAACCAAACCTTCTGTAAAAAAAAAGCTCATCATGAATAGAAAACGATTGCACAAAAAAAACAAAAAAATGAAAACAACTTAATGGAATTTGTGTGTGTATAATTGGAAGAGAGATGAGAACCAAAGACTGGTGAGTCATATATTCCATTTGGTGGATAATACGATTTTGTTTTGGTGGCACGTGGAATTGCTTGCCTAACCTTTATTCCATATTGAACATATGGTTGCATTTTCACCCTCGTCCTTGTTGCCTTGAGTTTTCTTTTGCACTTCGAAAATACACCTACCGGCCACTTTTATTAGGAACACCATATTAATCCCAGCCTTAGCTGCTGTTGATGGGAATTCTACAAAGTGTTAGAAACATTGTTTTGAGATTTGAGTTTGTGTTGGCGCAAATGTAACATACCACATTTAAAATGTGCTCTCTTGGATTAAGATATGGTCACTAAGAAGGCTACAGAAGTGCACTGGACTCATAATTTTGTTCCTGCAAGTACAGATGACTTGTGCTTTGCGGCATGGTACACTATAATGGTGGATCTAGTAACTCTAAGATAAAGCGTGGCCGTAAAGGGATGCATACGGTCAGCAACAATACCTAAAACTAGGCTGTGCCTTTCAAAAGAGGCTTAATTGTTATGAAGGGGTACAGTGTGTGCCAAGACGACGTTCCCCACACCATTACATCACCACCACCAGGCTAAACTGTTGACAGGCTCAGTTTACGTTTCTCAGAAGTGGAACCTGATGTGGTCTTCTGCTGTTGTAATCCATTGCCCTCAAGGTTCAACATGTTGTGTATTCTGAGATGCATTTCTGCTCACCATGGTTGGAAACGGTGGTTATTTTTCTTATTCTTGTATACTTCCTGTCAGCATCATTCAAACTGCCAATTATTCTTTGGTGACTCAACAAGGCATTTCAGAATTGGATGTTTGTTTGTTTTTTCACGCCTTCGTGTGTAAACTCGAGAGAGTTGTTGTGCGTCAGCAGTTTCTCAATTACTTGAATCAGCCGATGCTTGTTGCATTGAGCATGCCTTGATATCTTTTCATCGCCTTCTTTTTTTTTCTTTTAGATTTTTTCAGGATTCTTTGGTCCTCTTTTGTGAGTTTATATTCTGTTATGTACAATTTCGATTTCTTACTGTTGATCACCACAATCGGTATATTATCCAGTCTACGTGCTGAATAAATTCTACCATTAATCTACTCGTGACAATTTGGCTTCCTACAGGCCCAACAGTAACTCAGTCCTTCTTGTTACGCTTAAACTAACATTTCATTTGCTGTTCTGTTCTTGGCACCTGAGCTTATAGTGGGTGGGTGGGAGGGAGAGTTGGTGGTGTTGCCCAATGTCACCTAAACAGCATTTTAATATTTCCTTAGTTCTCGTGTTTTATGTCTGCATAACTAATCAAAGTTGGAATTACAGGGATAATAAGAAAAAAAATGAATAAAAGTAGTTCTTCTCTTTAAAATCTCCAGCATTTCTAGGAAATTATTGCAATTAAGCTTTTCCTGAATTGGTTTTTCTCCCATTTTCCCCCAAAATGGTTATGGAATGTTGGGCATAAAGGAATTCCTTTTGTACCAAAGACCATAAAAATAAAGTACATTTTATTGTAAGTGTCCTTAATTGGAAAAAAAGGGATTATTGGACATACCTGCATCAGCAAGTCAGTATTACTGTGTTTGATTGACTAATCTTCGAGGGAAGCTATGACTGCATGGCAAAATTATGTAGGTAACAAGTCTTTTTACGGAGTCAAAACAGGCACAGAGTCAGCTTCCTGCACCGAAGGAACACAAATCCAGAGGCTATTCTCAGCAGGGTGTTTTTCCGTCCCTGTCTGTCTTCACTTAGTCAATTGTAGCTGTTTAACCATTACATTATCTTAATAGTTAAATTGGTACACATGCTAGCACTGACTTTAAAGGCCATTAGTGTGTAAAGCGCTCCTATGTTATTGGCTTTAGCCTAATTACATGTATTAGACTGATAATGCAGACAGCTGAGATTCTTCTTCATATGGATTTGATTCTTGTTTTGGGAATTGGAAGAAAATCATAGCCATGGGGAAAGCTTTTTTTGATTTTAGTGCTGCCCATGAAGTTCATCACTGAAAATCTTCATCTAATTTGTGTGGTGTTGCTGGTCCCTGCTTGCACCCTTTCTGAAAATGTTGCGGGTCAAGATGTTGAAGCCTGCCCTGGATTCTAAGACATAAAGCAGTTCACTCGTACACTGATATTGATTTACCAGTTGAAATAAATGAACAAATAAAGTTTTATTTAAAAGGCAAACAGTATTTTTTTTACCCTAGTTTTGCTAATTCATTCTTCTCCTGTCCAGTTATTTCACCTCTCAAGGTACCAGCTTGCCCCTTCAAAGTCGCATGCTTGTCTGTCTGACTACAGCAGAGATGGTTCATTGGAAGCACGTCACCATTGTTGCCCTGAGGTCAAAAGCAGGAAGGAGGCCCCATGCTCCAAGAATGAGAGACGTAATATCCTATGCAGGTTTTCTGCATATATCACCGGCCATGTGCACCTCATTGGCACGTCATGGTTCGGTTTTATGGTGGGAATCTGCGGGAACCAGTAAACAAATCCTTTCTGAGCGCAGAGGGCCTATATCACTATGGATGGAATATTTGCTGAAGCAGCACACTAGCTCTTTGTTTAGGACTTTTAAAGCCCCATTGCATGCCTGGACCTGATTTATCAATAAACTCAGTGTTTTTTTTTCTGAACATATCATTCAATTGCTTTCATTTTCTATATGTCTATACAAAGACGTTGGATTTCTTTTTTTATACCTGCCCGAACTAAGAAGTAGATTGTAATTACATGTTCTTAGCACTAATGTATACTAATATACCTGCACATTTATGCATTTATCCAATCAGGGAGTCTTTTGGCAGTAGGTCAATGTGTAAAATCAGGCAGGTGCAGGTGGAGAGCTTCAGTTATTGCACACATTAAACATCAGACTGGGGTTTGAAGAAAGAAAATGTGATGTGCCATAGCTGTTCTTGCCAGACAGGCTGGTTTGAATTTTTTTTCATACAGAACAGTCTCGAGGGTTTACGCCGAATGGCTAAGAAAAACAAATACACATCAAATAGCAAAAACACCTTCTTTATAATAGTCATCAGAGGAGAATGGCTAGACAGGAAGTCTATGGTAACTCAAAGAAACACTCTTTACAACTGTGGTGAGAAGAAAGGCAAAACCTTGATGAGCTCCAACAGTCGAAGGCTTTATCAGGTTGCACGCCTGTCAGCCAAGAGCAGGGATCTGAGGCTACAGTGTGTACAGCTTCACCGAAACTTGGCAGCCGAAATTTGGAAACAGACCAGGCAATTGTTTTCATTTAACAGACTTGAACATTGACGGTTGAGAAATGATCAAATTATTATACAACGGGCCGTTAAGTGTTCGGGTTCTGATTAGTCTAGCAGAACTCAGCCATTCCAGGCTGGTTTATATTGATGTGTTTTGCATTACAAGTGTGGCAGACTTGTCAGATGCTTCACACAAGTTGATTAAACATGTGATCGTTGATATGTTGAGAATTTTCCTGTGACATTCGAATAATAGAGTTTTACTTCTCCCTACTGTAGAAAACTCTTAATTGCCTTGGCCTCACCAAACCAAATGAGTTCTTTTCCATTTTAATACCGTGCCTCGTACAGGAAAATGTCTAACCTTTTCTTTATGCACGTTACGTTTATTCATTTAGAGGACACTTCTCTCTCTTGTGACTTATGGCTGAATGAAAAGCTTTGCAATTAAATTTCTTAGTTTTTCGGGCCATCCTAAAGGTTTCAACCACGATCGCTTCACAAGCATCTCCTGCGTTCTGATCTAACTTTCAGACTCGTTAAATACTACAATTTGACAGAAGTGCTGGCAAGTACGGTGTTTGCAAATGAGGAAAAGTACAGACTTACATTACACCTGAGTAGTTCCAGATGGAGAGACTTCAAATAGGCATTAGAAGGATCACAGACATGACAAGAAAAGCAGACGATGGTTCCTTTATTCCAATAAACCTGGCAGGCACGATTTTCACATTCTCATATCTTGTACAGGAAGACTGGAGGGAAAATTCTTAGTTCCAGCGGAGATTAAAAACATTGACTTTATGTCCGATTTGACAAGTGACAAATGGAAACATGGCTTTAAGCAATGCGTGTAAAAGTTTGTTACAAAGATTAATGACCATACAGTCGTCTTTAAAAGATATTTAAGGTATTTAAGCCAGTTAAGAATGTATGGGTGCGTCCCTCCCAGTTTTGTGCTTGTGCATAATATTATTAATAACAGACTCGAATTCTCCACATTGGTATAATTAGTCGGTCACTCCCACTCAGTACTACTGTAATGCATGCATAACCACAGCTTCCTCTATCTGCAGGCCCGGAGTTCCCTGGTTTCCTAGTGTCTTTTTTTTTTTTTTTTGCCCTAAAGATTAGCATTTAACGCAATCACTCACACATTAGAAGCGCTTTCAGAAACTCATACCTTCCCTACCATACCAATACCATACCTTATGTTTTGATAGTTGTCTATGGATGACCTCAGCTACTATCCATCACGCAAAGCAACTACTCAGACGTTTTTTCCCCCCCAAACAAGTTCCCAGACTTGGCTTGTGCTAAAATACTTGTGGTGTTTTTTTTTGTTTTTTTTACAGCATCAACAACAAGCTACAGCAACCAGAGGCTGCGTCAGGAGTCCTAGAATATGCAATGAAACATTTTGGAGAATTGGTGAGCAGCTCTCTACTTTCATTCACACCTATATATAAATTGTATATAAACACTGCAAGAAGGTTTCCTAGTATAGTGAAGCCATCACGTTTCTTCATCACGTATCCGAATTTCCGAGCAACAGCGGATCAAAACATTTCAACCCAAGTCCTATTAAATAGATTTTCCTGACTGTAGTCATGAACAGGGTTGCTACTATGTGAAAATAAATATACTTGCTGAAAAGTATTGAGAGATTTGGACAAGAAATACATCATTACTAAGATTGATTTAATTCCTTCATCTGGTTCTTCAGCTGTAACCTTGAAGCTGGAGCATGCGATTCTAAATCCTGTCTTAAGTATCTCATGCTGACCGTAGGGACACAGTCCAGATAAGAAATTGCATCCATAAACAAGGATGTTTCTAGGAAGACTGCAGATGCTTTTCCACATCTGTTACATAATCTAGTGGACAGGCTCTTTTTGTTAGACTTGATTGTACCTAATTGTTCCAAGATACAATTACGCGATTCGTCTTGATTGCGTCTCGTCCTTTAAGGCAGAGGCGCCATGATTAAACGTGCATAGAATGTAAAATGCGCAAGGACGTCCAATAATGATAGTATACGACACGAACCGCGATCAAAGAATAGTTAATCGGTTTTAATAACATGCTTCACATTTTCAGAGGGAATCTCTTTTTCCCATTTGTCGTCTTGGCAGCTCGATCCATCTTTGTTATTTTTTTTTTTTATCGAGAACAGACAGTCTGTTGAGGAGTAGGCGGAAAATGGGATTGGCTAGAAGAATGTGACAGCTAAGCTTGAATGTTTGATTCAAACGCCTCAGTTGTGACTTTCTGTAAAATATTGAAGTGGACATTTTCATGATGAACAGCTAGCTGGAGACCCCATCATGCCATATGTTTACCTTTCTTTGCAATTTTCAGACTTAATCAAGGTGCATGAACAGAGATTTTTACATCAGGCTGGTTTCCTGAGAGCACGAGAATGAAATGTTATAGTTGGAAATGTGTAGACTGACAATTGTAAAGACTGACATGTAGGTTGTTTTATGGGGTTGTGATCTCGTATGTTTTAATTTCATTCCTATAGCAGGTTTAGAGTAGTAGGGTAATTTGACCTTAAAAAAAAAAAAACCCTAAAAAACCCAGACTGTGTAAAAAAAGTTACAAGTTGCCTAATAATTAAGCGAAAATTATAACATAACAATGTACAACATTAGAACATTTGCCTTATTATAAAGTTTTTAAAAAAGTGAAGCGCACAAATATAAGTTTTTTTGCCGTCTTTTTTTTTTAAAGTTTGCTCCGAGCAGATGTGCCAATCATAAATCTGCAAATTAGTGCTACAGAAAAACTCTCATCAAATGTTATAAAAATTAATACATTGTGCAACCCCAGTGTGCTGAATTACATTTTAATTGATTTTTTACACTCAGTAATATATAAGAAATGTCTTCATGTATTTCTTAATGGTATTTAATGCAGAGCACTAAATTTCTTCGAGGTTAAAGTTGTATTTAATCCTGTGTAGTTTTCTAAGGAAAAGACCTTTTAAATATTTTGTTTCTACTGCGACACTAATCTAATGGCCATAAAATTGATGACTAAAACCAGTACGTGTGTGTTTTTTTAAACTGTTGTTTGTGGCTGCATGCGTTTGTTTTGTCTGGATTGCCCTATTGACACCATCACAAAACTCAAAACGGCAGGCCTGATGCTTTCAAACTGAAGACCTCCCAGTGAGGGTTCATTTGCTGTTCTTTGAGAAACTTCCAAGAGAACCAGACTTCAGTTTAATTTACACATTAGTGGATCTGCTACGTTAAGTTGCTGATGAGGGCTCAAAATGAGACAGGAGCATTATGTACTTCTTATGCATTTATTTTATTTATTTTTTCTACACCTCACTATTCATAATTTTTTTGTTATTCTCAGTAAATATGTTTTACCCTAAAGTCTGGTAGATAAATGGATCCTTCTCAAATCAGTGATTTCATTCAGTCAATGAATGCTAGTATTTTTTTATTTTTTATAAATCTGAACTAAATTATCTAAATAAATCATAAAACAAGTATTTAAACTGTAGTCAACAGTTGTATGTATGTAACTCTTAAAATGTTTCCCTCATTTATAGGAAATTCAGGCCACCTGGTATGAGAAACTGCACGAGTGGGAAGATGCTCTGGTAGCCTATGATAAAAAGATCGACATGAACAAAGGTGACCCCGAGCTTATTCTGGGCCGCATGCGCTGTTTGGAGGCACTTGGAGAATGGTGAGAATTCTTTTCGCAACGAGTTTCTTGTGTTGAATGGTACACATTTGTTCCCTTTCGTTTGATTGCGGTCAAACCCCGTTTGATTGCTGCTATTAGAAATGGCATCAGATAAATAGAAATGGGAATTAAATATTCCCTGGAGAAGGATGTGAACCCGAGATTTTACTGGCCACGTTTTTTTGCTTGTGCTTACCGAGTCCCTAATATTTCTGATGGAATCTGACAGAGCCACTGGGCATGAAGAAGGGAAAATGCCGAGCATTTCCTGTAACAGGAACAGTGCACGTTTGCTGTGAAGGCTAGCAGGACACTGTGTACGGTAGAGTCATAAGCCTGGATGCTATTTTCTTGTGCGCAGTGGCTGTAGAATCATTCTGAGAAACCTGACACAGGCTGGCATTCCAAATGAGTACAGATGAGTATGAGGTATATAGAATGAGTACACATTAGACAGCTACCTGAGGAGATGATGTAATTTGGTCATTTTTATTCCAGTATTACTTTTAAAATGCTCCACGTCAGTCAAATTTGTGAAGGTCATGCCGCACGTTTTTTGTGGTTTTGATTCAACACACGCTCATTTCCGAAATGGTGATTTTTGGATCATTATAATAGATTTGGCAACACAAGCACTAGGATAGTTTATTACTTTATTGCAGCACAGTTTCCTTCTCATGAGTGACTGTCATTTACAAAATGGTAACCTAGCTTCTCTTTTTGTTCTCCCTGTATAAGACAGACATATAACAAGCTCCTAATGTTATTATAGCACATGCAGTAAGTCCTCCTGTCAGCTGGGAAAGCGTTTATTTCACCCTTGCCTCTAAAAGCTGTCTGAGTACCGACACATACTGCTAATCTTGGGGCCCTCCCTGTGTAATAAACCCCCAGCAGCCCCCACTCTGTTTGACTAAAACGGTTTCCGAAGACATTCCCAGATCGTTCAGACATTGTGCTTAAAGAGCCCATACGAAGCTCAGGTCTCAGAGGGCCTATTTGATTCACAGCTTAATACGTCCTGGATTTAATATGATGTCATGATGTTTTCCGGTCTCTCAGGCCGTACTAGCACAATTCGATGAAGGTCATTGACTTCGTTGTGAAAGACTTTTTGATACAACACAGACGAACATTGACCTTCCCTGTTTCTTCTGTCCCTTTGGTTGATTGTCTTCCAGCAGCTGGTCAATTGCTCAGTGCCGGATGAAGAATTTAAATGTTCTTGAATGAAAAACAAAATAATAATTAACCCCTTATTTTTGGTGTGTTCCCTTGTACAGCTGTGCTACTTCAGATCAAACCTGGATTTTTTATAAAATGCTAATTCTAATTGTAGACACTGTAGAGGTATCTGTGCCTTATCTAATGGTCTCTCTTGGTCTCTCTCTATCAGGGGTCAGCTACACCAACAGTGTTGTGAAGAATGGACTCTGGTTAGTGAGGAGACTCAGGCCAAGATGGCACGCATGGCAGCCGCTGCAGCCTGGGGCCTGGGTAAATAAAAACGCACTAAGGGTTTACATAGTCGAATAAGAATTGTCACGTCTTGTCTGATAGTCGAATGATATAATGAATAATGTGTGTGTTGAGGGGATGTTGGCTAGAAGACGACACCAGGTGCTCGTAAAACGATTCCTCATTAAGTCACGATGTACAGATCATCACACAAAGATATAGAAGAAAATGTATGAAAACATTTTGGATCACTAAACCTAAAAATAACAAATACATCACTGCAGAAAGGCCTCACCGCAAACAGGATTTGCATTTCACATGTCGGCAAATGAAATGAAATCGGCTAACTGGCCTGCAACATCGAAGCATCAAAAAGCAATCAAAAATCAGTTTTAGAATAAAATTAGAACAGAATATACCTTTTCAGAATCTTCCAGACATCATTAAATATTTAAATCCATGCCATCAAGATGCTCCTGTGTCAATCACGGATCATGGAAAGTAAAACTTAAATCTATTACAGTAAACTTAAATCTATTTTAGTAAATCAGTAACAGGTGCTTAATTACGCAACTAGTGAGTAAAATGAATACATTTGCAGAAGGAACCAATGATATGATAATATGATAATTATGATAATTTATGGTTTATTGCTTGTAAGGGGGTGTAATTGTGTGTAACAATTTATATGTTTTTGTGTATTAAAGAGCACTGGGACAGTATGGAGGAGTACACCTGTATGATCCCCCGAGACACCCATGACGGTGCCTTTTACAGAGCCGTGCTTGCTTTGCACCAGGATCTCTTCTCATTGGCCCAACAAGTGGGTGACCGCTATTACCCTATAACCCCCTGTACCCTGTACGTTCATGCAATTAACAAATTAACGAATCCTGTGGCATTAGTGGAATGCATTAACCTCAAAAAAAAAAAAAAAGGGGGGGGGGGTGACTTTGACCTTGGCATGGTTTGTTGATGCCAGATGGGCAGGTTGAAGTATTTCTCGCAGAAAAGCATCTCAGAACAAAGTGAGCTTTAAGGTGAATGGGCTGCAGAAGCTGAAAACCACATTGGGTTCTAGTGAGAACAGAATCAGATGTTCACTTTAGCTGAACAGTTGATGGATGGGAAAATGTTGTTGCGGTTGTTTGGTACAGAATAACCGAGTGTCGACATGCTAGAAACTGTGTTACATCCAGCATCAGTGTTCATAAAGTGTGCAGAACAGTTCTATAAAAATAGAAAGCGGTTAAAACCAAACAAGTGTGTGTTTGCTATGAGCGAAATTCTCTAGAAGAAAAGAAGATAAGTGTGCATCCCCACAGGTGTTCAACAGCACGATCAGCAGCATTCCAGTCTGAGGAGGCATCCCAAAGGTCATCCTGCAACCATGATCCTGTCTTCTCGCTTTATACGTCCTCCTCCGTTCTCTCATATTCCTAATCGAAGACAGACCGCAGCTCTCACCATTTTTCAGCTGAAAAGACAGACAGCCTTCCACAGAATGACCTATTCCTGTCAGAAACCCCAACTGGATCCAGATGTGATCACACTGGAGTATTTTAGGGGTCTCCAAACTGCCTTTCCTGATAGTCGGTAATCCTCCATGGGCACCATTTTTGCGGTCAGAAAGAAAGAAGAGGAGAAATTAGGAAAATATAATAACCATGAGCGACTGAATGAAGACATGTCGTCGTAGTAAGACTAACGTTTGCCATCAGCTGTGTTCACTTTCAAAGGTTGCCCAGATTTAATGGCCATGTTGTGCGTGAGTAAAACCACAGCTCGGATGTCCTCACCTGTTAATTGGTTCAGAGCGGTGGGAGTATTATAGATAACCGTTTCTCTACGCCCGACTTAATCTCCTATTCCAGGTAACCCAAATAAACCCCACTAACCCAAATAAACGGCCATTCAGGGTTGATCTGCAGCAGCCATCTATGGCTTTAGATAAGCTCCTAGAGTAAGCTCGGTTCTTTTTCCTACTCACGCACACGGATGTGTGTACACACACACACACTGTGTGTGTTCTGTTCACTGACATTTAATCAGGCTGAGCCATAATTGCCAGTCAGGATGCCAAAATGGCAGCTCACACCCATAACTCGAGAAAGCCTCTTTCTTTATCTTGTGCTCTCCTTTTATTTGGTGTTTCTCCCGCTCTTTCCCGTCAGTTTCTCCGGATGGGTTAATTACCGCATGGGGAATGCAGGTGTTGACCAGACGCCTGTAAACCTTGTAGTGGCAGCGGACTTTTCTGTAGCTGCTACACATTCGGGCGTGCCCATTTTCGTTTTGCCTGTTTTGCTGCTAACATGTCTGGCAGTTTTTTTTGTTGTTGATAATGACTATAACGTTTGGTGTTCTCATTATAGGTATTTCTTGTAAAGACGTCTAGGCTGTTTTTGCCACATGAAGGTGAAATGTTAAATCCACCCTTGCTGCTGTAGGTGGTAGAATTGGCAGGGTTTTCGAACATCTCTAATGTTTTGTGACGAAATCGGAAAATAGTCATAATGACCTATCTAGCTGCTTTTTATAGGGCCGTGTGGGGGGGGAAGTGAGTGGATCAGCTGGACTTATAGCACCTACGACACGCCAAGTGTTTTATTATTTTTAATGTGGAATTGGGCGACGAGACAAAAGACGTCGAACAACTGGAGGATGGACGTTGAATTATTAGCCTGGAACCTGCATTGCATTACTTATTAAACACCACCCCAGAATATGTATTAATTAATTTGTGTTGTTTTTTTTGTGCTTCAGTGCATCGACAAGGCCAGAGACCTGCTTGACGCCGAGTTGACCGCCATGGCTGGAGAGAGCTACAGCAGAGCATACGGGGTGAGGCTTCACCCATTGTTTTTTGGGTGAAGAGCCCAACCTTATTTAACATTGCACATGAGCCCAACCTTATTTAACATTGCACATGAGCTCCACACAAGCAGCAGCAGCATTGACTCGCACAAGTGATGTGCATTGGGAATGATTTGCATTCTTGTTTCTTTTTCGTTTCCTTCGAAAATCGAAGGTGCAGTCTTAGGTAAGATCTCTTAGATCAAACCGAATCTGTGCCTGTTACTAGTCTGTGTGTTTATACCATCCCTGTTTTCTTGCATGTCAGCAATTGAAATCTATTTTTCCTCCAAACATAAGTCTGATGTGGTTTATATAACAATGGCCATAAATTTCCACGGGTGGAAGAACGTCATAGGAGTTTTATCTTATACAGATGTGGGACTTGATGAGTTGGGCATGTTTATTTGTATATACCTCATTGTTCTAATGAGAGTAAGTCAAACTGTCTGCAATTTGGGGATTTGATCTATCCAAAACACACAGTCTGAATTTTTTTTGTTGAACCTGTTTGCCTTGTGGAAAAACCAATTCTCTAATAATTCAGTGTTCTGTAGATGATCGTCTGCTGTGGTGGGCCATGATGACTATGATTTGGGTGTTTTTTGGGGGGCGGTTTGCGCTTTTTTAGTTGAGATTAATGGGTTACATCCTTCTCGCACATGGAAACCCGAGTGTGTAGAACTCTTAATGTCTAGCAGGGTGCAGATAAGCATCGAATTCCTCACAAACTCTTTAGTGATGCTTCAGGCACTTTTTTTTTAAGGTGAAAAGATAATAGAATAATATAATAGAATAAAATTATAAAATGTTGCAATTATTCATTTGCCATGTCCTTTCTTCCTCTTAGGCCATGGTGTCATGTCAGATGCTGTCAGAACTGGAGGAGGTGATCCAGTACAAACTGGTTCCTGAGAGGAGGGAAATCATCAGGGAGACATGGTGGGAGAGATTGCAGGTAGTCCTCGTTACACTGGACGTTACACCTGTGCTCTTCGCATTGTCTGCATTTCGTCTGCTCAGAGTGTTTTAGGAATGGTGCAGTGTGGTGCAAACACTATCTAGTTTTATTTTGTCTGCAATTTAATCATTTGAAATGTATAGCCTTTCTGATCTCTGTTCGTACAAATAACACAAAAACTCAACTTGTCGTGTGAGACCCAGTTTGGAAAACTATCATTTCGTCTCGAGGACTCTCCCATGGTGGAATCTTGCTGACTGTCCAGTTTGCATTTTAATGAAACGAAAACAGTCTCCGTTTCGATCCGTTGTTGCGGAAAATGGTTTTACACCTAATGGCCAAACGCAATTGAGAATCGAACAGCGACACGGTGTAAAACTTAATAACAGGGTGGTGGGTTTTTTTTCTTCTTCAAAGATGTAGATCCAACTTGGAAAGTAAGGATAGGGCATTTTAGCCATCTGTTTTCCTTTTTATGTTCATCTATATTGTCTATTTTGGGTGTCATCACATCTGTATATACCTGCAGGTTATTTCCACAGAGTGTGGTGGAGTTTGTTATTTTTACACTGAACTTTCACTCGGTGCACGGTTGACTTGTAGAGACATGTCACCGTCGGAGAACTGTACCGCGATGCAGTAAAGCACCATTCGCATAATACAAGATGAGCTAATGTGAAAGAAACAGCAGGAATATACCCACAGAACCCATGTGACTAATTCATCCTTTATTTGTAGGCAACACAGTGGACCTGATTTACACCTTTTGAAGACATTCAAAATTGTATATCTTCTCCATTCCTGTATCAACGACTACTGTCCTGTACTGTAGAAAAATATCTATAAATCAAAATATTGTCTGTTTAGTTGATCACCTGCACACTCATGTCTATTGTGTACACGTTCATCTGTGGTTTAGCGAAGGCATGTCTTTGCAGTATAACCAGAAAAATTGCAGCCATCGACATTTTAGGTAAAGAGAGATGTTCTGGGGAAAAAAATTCCGACCATGAAGAATGTGTTGGCTGAGGGCCAGTCGAATATTAATGGTATTGATTTACAGGCAACTTAAATCCGAGCGTCTAGTAGAGACATGGCACTTTTTGAGTTACGACTCAGAGATGCACGAATGCTTTCTCCCCTGCAGCGCTTTTTCGCTAGAATGGATAAATACATTATGAAGAGCAAATACACAATATGGACTAAAGCATCGGGGTACCTGACTTTTTCGGCCAAACTGAGGCACACAATTGTGTAGGATGTGTTTCAATTGAACTGAGAGACCCCCAGACCTGTCCTGGCATAACCATTTTACAAAGACCGCTCCATGAAGAGCTTAATGAAGAGCTTTCGTTGCATTGTTGAATTGTATAGGAAAGTCTATGGATGTGGTAGATATAGATTTACCCTTTACTTGAACTAGAGGACCCAAACACTGTTCCAGCATGATAATGCGCCTATAAAACACAAAGCGAGCTCCTTTTAAGATATGGTTTACATGGATTGGGGCAGAAGATCCTAAGTATCTATAGCACTCTAATCTAAACACTATTGAACAGCTTTGGGATGAACTGACACTCAGACTGCATGCTGGGTCTTTTCACCCCACGTCAGGACGTGACTTTAGTAACAGCTTTGTGACTGAATGAGCACATATCTATACAACCACACTCCAAAATCTAGTGGAACATCTTCCCCCAAAGAGTGGAGGTGATTGTAAGAGCGAATGGAAAGAGATGTGGAATAGGATGTTTAAAAAGCAGATACGAATCTTGGTCAGGTGTCCAAAACTGTCCATATGGTATAACTAAGGTTCTTAAAATTGATTGATTGGAAAGTCGAGATTGTGGGAACTCTTTCCCTTTCCACTAATTATAGCCTTTTACAGTCATAAAGTATCTCGTGTAAGTATCTAAACAATAAATTAAACCTTTTTCTGAATGTTTTTCATATATAGATTTTACACTATTTTATAGCTATATAGATATATATGAATTATAGATAGGTAAATTATACCAACTTAAAATCCTGTAATATTTTCAGTAATGGAAAAGAATCCTCTGTGTCTGCAGGGCTGCCAGCGAATAGTAGAGGACTGGCAACGGATCCTCATGGTACGTTCTCTGGTCATCAATCCCCACGAGGACATGAGGACATGGCTGAAGTACGCCAGTCTGTGTGGGAAGAGTGGGCGCCTGGTGAGTGAGAGCATCTTTTCTTCTAACCTTACCACAGTGAGTCTAGTGCGGTTTGCTAACTGGCCAATAAAGCATGTCTTGTCAAGCAGACAAAAACATGAACATGATGAGTAGGACATGTGGCTTTGCATGGTTACACGACGTACAGCTGTTATTATATAGGGTTTACTCACTCTTGTTACCATCACCATTCTATTCTATAGTCTATTATGCACAAGACCAGTATGGTTAATGATGTCTAGTTACATATGATGTTCATTATGTACACTCTTCGCTGCAGTTATCTTTAGTTCTAGTTGCCTGATGCCTCATTAGCTACAACCGATCCTGTTAGTTTTAGGAAGAAAGAAGTAAGGGGTGTTTGATGGACTTGTGAGCGTTAAAGTGAGACTAGTTCTGTGGTCTAGTTCTGTGTGCTGGGGGTCCGGGTTTATGTTTATGCTGTCATACTCTGTTTCCAGTGTAAATACATGTTATTCTAAAAGATTAGGCTAAATCTACAGCGAGTTCAAACTCCGCTTCATGTTGGAGCTCGGCGAACCGAGCCGACCGGGAAAAGTCGTGACCTCACAGCTTCGGCCTGCAGTGCCGATCACAAGAGGAAGTGCTCTCAGAGAGGAAAAGTCACTGAGTGATGACGATGGATGGGGGCGTGATGAAAGAGAAAAGGAATGAGGGGCAGTGTTTCTCAGGGGTTACCTTCTGTGAGGTCAGGGATCATGGTGGCCGGCTTGTTAAGCTGTTTATTTTGAAGAACTTCAGCTTCTCTGATTGGTCCCATGCACCATGACTTTTGCTCAATCTTTTTTTACATCATTGTCACAGCCATTGCATATGTCTTTTACTGAGAGAAATTCATTTTTGATTTGCATTCAGCTAGATCAATTTATGAATCAATGCAAAAAAGCTATTGGAGAGAGAATCTTTTGTTAATAAACATTTAAGTAATTAATACATTCGAGCATTGGCAAAGGATTGAAGCATAAAAAATAATGTGTTTCAGCAGACCAAATCAAGATCTCGAAGAGCAGAACAAAAGCTGCTCTATTAGTTCAAACATTGACCAGTGCAGCTTCTGTAGCAGATCCTCAGTTGCAAAAGCACATGCAAGCGTTTAGTTAAATTACTTTGCTAAAGGCAGCTCAGTGGACCAGAGATTCATTACAGGGTTAGAAACATTAGGTCAGAAAAGGGACAGTTTTCCCAGTTTTGGTTTTGTCTACAGCGGTCTGATTAGCAAGCTGCAGACGGGGCTCATTTGAAGAAAATGTGACAAAGCAAACAGAACATTTCGAGACAGTTGGCGCAGGACAATAGAGGTCATTTGAAGCACCAATAGGAAGCAACACAGATGTATCTCTCGCTTTAATAGTAGTATTAGTTTATCATTAAAGATTCACTTTTTCCACCATTCAGTCATGCTAGTGGCTAAACCATGGACTATACGATACTTTAGGAACAAGAACTTGTGGACACCTTAACCTAAGGTTCATATGCGCTTTTTAAACATTCCATATCACACTTAGTCCCCATATGCTGTTATAATAACCTGCATTCTTAAAGGAAGATGTTTCACTAGATTTTGTAGTGTTTTGTGTGTTTGAGGTATGACTTTAAGAACCGGTTTGGACCTTAAGTTAAGGAATAATTGAATGCTGCTGCATCCAAACAAATCCTATACAATTGTGAACCTGTAGCTATGCAGCTTTGCGGGAACAGTTTAGGGAAGAAGCACGGATGGCTTGGAAAACGCAATTGTCCCAATACTTTTGCACATATGGTGTATATGCCAAGAACAGAAAGCTGTGTGTTCAGATATTGCCTGGTTAATTCGTCTTTCTGTGTCCAGGCTCTGGCTCATAAAACGTTGGTCCTGCTCCTCGGAGTCGACCCGTCCAAACAGCTGGACCAGCCTCTGCCCACAGCCCACCCACACGTGACGTACGCTTACATGAAGTACATGTGGAAGAGTGCACGCAAGGTACGTACACCCGGAGTTTCCTCAGTGGTGTTTACAACCAGACAATAAGGGCCGAATACAAAACATAACATTTTTGTAACATGGATGTTTTCTTGACTTGTCTCCACTTTGAAATCACGTTTCAGTGCTCCAGACCAGTCTGTCTGGGTTATTCCCAATCTCAAAAATATACACACGGCTTTGTCCGAGGCCATCTGTCTTTTTAAACAGGTCCCATTCTTGTGTAATACACTAGTGGTGTTTAAAGCAGCAGTGAGGGAGCTTCAAATGTTAGCTGTTGAGCGTCAGAGGAGCCGGTGCTGAATTGAATTTGAAGAATCTCTCCTCTGAAGGACAGCTGTGAGCTCTCACTTCATTTCACTCCTCACTCTTCATCTTCACTGATGATGAGAGAGGAGAAAAAGTCCATTATTTCCACATTGAAGGTCACGGAAAAGTATGTGTTAGAATGTTTGTGTGCGCGTGTGTATACGCGCATGTCCACATGCCTGTGGTTATAGGAGTTCCTGCTTTTTCACTTTTCCAAACACCAAACACACGTCAAATGAATCCAAAAACACATCCAGTTCACGTCACCTCTAGAGCACATCGTATTCCTTTTGAAGGACATTTACCTCACTTTACAAAATAACACGTTTCAATATTCTTCATACTACATGGTGGTTAGCGCAGGATTCCCTAAGGATTAGGGATCGTGAGGAATAGGGAATTTTGGATTTGGACACGGCTGATATCTTAAAGAAAGGTTTTAAACTTACTGGAGCAAGTGGATAGATTGTGGCAGCCAGAGGCAAAGTAAATAAAATAAAGCTGATTTGAAATGGCAGATCGATCATTTTTCATTTCACTTTTATCACTTTTAGCAGTCAGCATTGTCACAAAGCAGCTTTCTAGTAATCGGATCTATTTGAAATTGAACTGTATGAAATGTGTACTCTAAGGTGTGAGCCAGAGGTGACTTGTGGGAAGCAAAAACTACCTAAGTTGACACTTCATAGGAATCTTGATAGGAACCAGATTTAGAAAGCAACCTGACAGTGATAGCGTGATTAAAAACATTTTTCACGTCGGTTACTGTGTATTATTAAATCCAAAAGTCAAAAAGATCTGTTGCATCACACCAAAACGTTTCACTGTTCAGTGATTAAAAAAGCAGAACCTCGAGTGCAATGTTTCTTGCAGTTGCAGTCCTACGACTATCCAGAAAAGTGAAAAAGGACAGAATGGGGGATGGGAATATAATGAATGTTGTCTGTAGTAAACAAAGAGGGAGAGAGAAAAGATTTTTAAATGTATTTAGTTCATTATGCACATCATGGTTTAATCCAAAAATAGAAAGCCTATTAAAAGGATAAGTTTTGTTTTTCTACTAAAGTTAACAGTTTTGATTTCAACAGTGTTTTAAAGAGAGCAGTACTGAGCTTGTGCGCAATATAATCTCTCGTCTTCTGCTCTTTTTTTACATTTTCAACATTTTATTTTGTCCAGAGGTTCTCATAAAGTTCAATTTCTTTTTTTTTTTTTTACTCTCTCTGTTCCATGACCCACTCTTGCGCAGATTGATGCATTCCAGCATATGCAGCACTTTGTTCAGGGTATGCAACAGAAGGCTCAGCATGCCATTGCAGCCGAGGACCAACAGCAAAAGCAGGAGCTTCACAAACTCATGGCCAGGTCTAAAAGCTCACCACACACACACACACACACACACACACACACACACACACACACACACAACAAACAAATGTTGTTTACACACTAATTTCAGGGTTCTTTTTTGAATATATCTACACTATATGGCCAAAGTGTCCATGTTTGTTGACAGATTTGCAAGTGATTTATATGAACATCCCATTTTGAAGATGCTTTTGGAGTATGTTTGTTGAAAATTGTGCACCTTCAGTACTGATACACTAATTTCAGTGTTCTTTTTTGAATATATCTACACTATATGGCCAAAGTGTCCATGTTTGTTGACAGATTTGCAAGTGATTTATATGAACATCCCATTTTGAAGATGCTTTTGGAGTGTGTTTGTTGAAAATTGTGCACCTTCAGTACTGATGTAGTGTGAGGAGGTCTAGGGTGCAGCCGACGTCCCAATTCATCCCAAAAGTGTGCAGTAAGGTTGAGGTCAGGGATCTAGCAGGCCACTCAAGATCTACTAATCCAGCCCATATACACAGCGTCATTGGAACAGGTTTGGGTCTCCCAGTTCAAGCGAAGAGTAAACCTGGGGATGTATAAAAAGTCACAGAACTAAAAAAATAAAATAAAATCTACAGCTTTGTAAAAAAATCTTAAGCACCAATGGTCATTAGAGATCAACTTTTGCTGATGGTAGAACCTTTCTGATGTTATTATGCACTGTGATATGAGCTGATTAATAATACAGAAAAACAATGCAGTGCAGTATAGAGAAGTCTAGACAGTACATATGGCTTAGTACTAAAATATATATATTTTTTAAACTCAGAACAAAATGTTCTGTGTCCTCCCATCATTTTAAACCTTTCCTGTTTTCTTTTCCTAATCTTCTTTAGTTCCAGGGTTGAGTTTTGTCTTTAGCACGTGTAGATACATGTGGGACTACGAGGTAGCTGTCATCTCTCTCACCACATGCCCTGTTTTTAAAGTATTAGCACTTTATAGACTTACACTTAACCCTCATTAACACGTTCTGGCAGGACTTTCTTTCCTTCCGTATTTCTCCTTGGGTGCAGAACTTGAAGATAAATGTAGCATGCCTGTGAAGACATGATATTCAGCATGGAGCCATTTCAATGTGTTATTAAACGGCAATCATTTATACGGACCAGCGATCACTTTGGTAGCCATCCATCTATTCCAGTACACTTGAATTGCAATAATTCAGTATTGAAGTAATTTACATCCATTATATACACTGCTACACCAAATAATAATTGATCAACAACACCGCAATGGCTGTGCCCCAAATAGTGCACTATATGATATGTAGGATATCCACGCACAAGAAATAAGTAGGACTCCAGGCACTATGAATGAGCCTCAAAGTATTTATGAAAAACCTGAGGATTGTTTGTCTTTTCTGGGCCTGAGTGCACTTCAAGTAACTGATCTCTTGTCCACCGTCATCTGTAGTTTGCTTCATAGAAACTTGGGTGTGGATGGAAGTGAATGCGAGCTGCATTTGAGGCCTGGCTTCAATTATCATGATTGTTTGATTGGTTTAACTTGGTGGTTTAACACACTAAAGTGCATTTAAAAAAAAAAAAAATTTTTTTTTACTTCAAAATCAAGCAACTGACAAAGTCTGTGCTTGTACCATTATCTGTACAAAAAAATGAGCAGTAATTGCACAAGAAATACTTAAAAGAAAACAAACTTAGGATGATGTCTTTCCCAGAAAAACTCTGAATATGTTCTTGGCTCCCTAATCGATGGATCGTGGACAGCTTTAAGTAAGGTAGAAAACATGGCGTGGTGTGCCATGATAGCGGAATCATTTTAACAGGGTGACTTAGGAAGGTTAGTGTTACCCTGAAGTTGATTATTTCCCTATTACTGAGCATCACAAATGTTTTTTTCTTTTCTTTTTCCACTTGATACCAAAAGGTTTTGCCACTGATCGGCATTTAATAATCACATCATTCTTTTAACGGTTTTATAGTTATGTTCAATGTTGTTGAGCAGCATGTTAGTTCTTGTTATTATATACATTATAGCAGCCATAAATAGTCAGATGAACGTCTGTGAATTAATTGTTACTGTAGAAACAATAATAGCGTATCAACCTGTGATTTCAATACAGCCAACACCTTTCTGGCCAATCAGATTGTAGGAATTACCAAGCATGTGACTGTGCTCTTTTTGTTCCTGCTTCTAAATAAAGCATTTGGCTCTTGGGCTGACAGCACCTTTTTGCATCATTAGCACCAACCACATTCCCTCATACAGTACGATTCAGGTCACGCAGGGAGGCTTTGGAAATGTGTAAAAATGTCGTAACCGTAACTTGGAGCCTTTGCAGCATTTGTGGAATTTGACTGGGGCTAAATGTCTGTCTGATAAGGTCCTACACCTTTCCCAGATCGCATGCTCTGGCATACTTTTACCCCATAATAATTCATGGGCTGTGCAGGAACGGTGCACACCTGGTTCTCTCTGCACGGCTTCTCTGGAATTTTCTGCTGGGTTGTTTTTTTCTTTTTCGGTAGCCATTTGCAACAGGCAGGTGTTTGGAGGTACTGAGGTCCAGAGAGGAGCACGAGGATAGCAATTTCCTCACTCGTCTGTTTAGTAGTTTGTTTTGGGTTTCTGTAGAAACCTTGTAAAGTCTGTAAACATGTTCTTTAACACTTTTACAGTGTACACATATATACTTTTAAAATTTTAACAACTGATATTCATTTCAGACCGTGTCTGCCTCAGGGTGAATCCTGGACCATTCTGTCATTTTTCAGGAATTATAATCAAGCCTGAAAGATTACAGATCCTGATTGTTGATTTGAGCCCAGTTCAAAGACTGATTACAGTAACATCATGTTAATATTTGTTTAACGTATGCATTACATTGATGGATGGTCAACACAGGCTTTGATGTTTTTTTCACCCCACATTTCCTGCATATTGGGAGCTTGTGCTCAGTAATTTGGAACCATGAATCAGTTCATACTGTTCAAGAAATGTGTTTTATCGGGAAGACAGTATATGGACAAAGATTCTGGGACATGTGACTTTTCCAGCTGTATGTGGTTCCTCCCCAAACTGTTGCCAAATTGGAGTAACACACTTTTATAGAGTGTGTTTGGATTTGGTGGAATTAGATTTACCCTTCACTAAGACCCAAACCTGTTCTAGCACAATAATGCCCCTGTGCATAAAACAAGCTCAAGGAAGTTTATATGGTTCACATTGGCTGGAATGGAGGATCTTGAGCGTCCTGCTAAAGTCAGTCAAGTCAAGTCAAGAGCTCTGATCTCAACCCTACTGAACATCTTTGGGATGAATTGGCGCATCGACTGCACCCCAGGGCTTCAATCAGTACCCGACTTTACTAATGTCCTTGTGGCTGAATAAGCAAAAATCTTCACAAACACACATCAGAATCTAGTGGAACATCTTCCCAGAAGAGTTTAGGTTATTATAATAGCAAATAGGGACTGGAATGTGTTAAATGTGATGTTCAAAAGCTCATACAAATTAAATGGTCAGGTATCATATATTTCCAGAAGCTTGACTACAATGTGCAAGTTGTTTTTAGCAAAATCTGAATGTGGTACTTAAAAATATTAAATGCAACAAATGTAAAATCTAATCATATTATAAACATATGCACTAATGAATCGCTTGTTTGAATGTAGATTAAGAATTATTGCAGTCACAATTTATTGGGGCTTTTGTTAAATGTCATATTTCTTAGTTAAGGAATCATGTAGAATATTTTTACGTTTAACAGCAGTGTATTATAGAAAAATTATCAGATTTTATCAGATTTTTTAAAACCCCCCAAAAGAAATGTTTATTTTTGTATTTAATTATTATTTTATTTTACATTTTAATCTCTCCAGTTACAGTTACAGGTTATGGTCTTCTCATAATCCTGTTCTTGGCTGACAGGAGTGGAACTGAATGTGAGCTTCTGCTGTCCAATGTGTGCGATTTGACATGCATTTCTGCACATGATCGTTGTAACAAACAGTTTATTTTTGTAACTCTAGCTCTCCTGTCAGCTCAAAAACAGTCTGGCCATTTTCATTTCCACCTAAACGTTTACTGGATGGATTTTTTTTTTATTTCTTTGTTTTTTTTTTTGCACACCATTCAATGTAAACACTGTAGTGCATTAACATCCATCAGTTTATAAAAAAAAAAAAACTCGAACCAGTCCATTTGGCAAAGGTTTTTATCTGTTTTTGTTTTTTTTTATCTTTATTTTATTTATTCTTTTTTTTTTAATACTATGTTTTTTTTAGCTCTTGCCCTTTGTTCTGGTTACCAGATTTAAAAAAAATTAAAATTGTAGCCTTTACGCATAGAACTGAGTTGTTCTGCAATGTCCAGTGGTTTAAAAGGCAGTTCTTTTGTCCACTTTTTTTTTTACTTGATGGACAGATAAAAAGTCTGCTTATTTGCACCTTAAGACCTGGACGTTATTTGATCCAGAAAAAAAGCTGGCAGGAGAAATCGCTCATTGCACTTTTGCCTTAGCCTGCTGAGAATTTTTATGGCTGCGAGTTATTGGCCCCCTTACTCACAGCCTTTCTCTTACTCAGGCTTAAAATGCGGCAACTTCGCATGACGATCCGTATATGACTAAACGAAATTGCATAACCCCGTGGTTTGGCCCAGTAGACAGTACAGCACAGTGTTAGTGGATGTGGACTTCTAGCTGGCGCTGCCTTTTCACAGAGAGAGCAGGCAGGTAATACCTCTGGCCCACACTCTCATAAACAGTCTGACTCCAGTTCTTTGAGCTTCTCCCAGCCCTTATTGGATTTATGGCAATGGAAGGACAAATGGAATCGATTTTGGCCTGAAGACAGTAATCATTGCACATGTGCGGAGGAAAAAAAATAGCATCTCCGGAGCGTTCAGTAAATTCCACTCCGTCACTTCAATAATGGCATCCAAGGATGACAAATCAAACGTATTGAAAACCTATTTAAAAGTGTTTTCTTCTGTCTGCCAGTGCATCATTTTTATTATTTCCCACGTAGCCCATTTATGGTTAATTATCTTGTTGGGAAAGTTTTGTGTCAAATCAAAATGTGAGCTTTTGCAAAACAGGGCAATGAAATAAGTCCTTGAGTTTTTGAGAATCTGCGTTTAGACCTTTGAAGCCCTACAGTACATGGAGGTGGGATGGCGTTTTTCTGTTTGCCGGTAGGGATTTGTGAGTATAGTAGGACTATTCTTACAAGTAAGAGACTCAACAGAACCCAGAAAGAATCGAATACAATATGAGCATCCTGAAGGACTTGAGTTCACAGCTGGATAAATACATTTCCTCATTTTGTGTTTCTTCACGTGTGATGCAAATGTTGGAACGCTCTCAAGAGGCTTCTCTTCTCATTTCCCAGCCTTTTCCACTTTATGACTCATTGTTCTTCTCATCCCTCTGCGCAGGTGTTTCTTAAAGCTAGGTGAATGGCAGCTGAGTCTTCAGGGCATCAACGAAAGCACCATACCGAAAGTGCTTCAATACTACAGTCACTCCACAGAGCATGATCACAACTGGTACAAGGTGAGCTTTTCGTACTTCACAGGACAGCACGCGCTAGAGTTTTTCCACAACGTGACCAGAAAGTGTTTAGCGAAGTATTTCCTCAATTTGTAGTTTTCATATCCCTCATGAAATGAACCTTAGTCACTGAAAATCTGGAGAAACAGATTGTTCCGTTTAAGCGCGAGACCGAATCAGAGCGAACGCTCTTCTATGACTGCTACTAGTGACTCAGTTTCTACTGTTATGGATATCACTGTCAGCACCCCAAAACATAATTCTCTTGGCCTAAACTTTACGTAATATGATCTAAAATATAATTAAGGACCCACCATCATTTTCCTGGAACAAATTACATTTTTCTCTAAAAATGTTGTCTAAAGTAGTAAGACTTAGTAACAGACAAATTGATTGTAACCCACACAGGCTTGGCACGCCTGGGCTGTAATGAACTTCGAGGCTGTTCTACACTACAAGCACCAGAACCAAGTCCGTGATGAGAAGAAGAAGCTCCGGCATGCCAGCGGTGCCAGCGCCGCCAGCGCCAACAGTGAAGCCAGCAATAGCGATAGTGAAGCTGACAGCGCTGATCACAGCCCGGTGCCTTCACCTGGCCAGAAAAAGGTCAACGAGGTGAGTACAATCACTCATGACTACTGTATGGCACTTTATCATGGAGATTAGTGGTGTCCCCCGAAGTCTTGCCTATAGTCGGCTGACAGTTGAATTGAATCACACATTAATGTGCAGAATGAAATTAGAGCACAATATACCTTTACAGAATCTCCCAGACATTGTGTAAATCTTGTTGCCGACAAGATGCTCCTGTGTCTATCACGGATCATGGAAATTTAAATTTGTCATGGGGAGGTGGAATTATGCACGCATTTTATGTTGCATTACATAATAGGCTGTATATTAACTTTTTGGGAGGAAAACACTATTTCTATGTGAAATCAGACACCCCCGTATAACCCAAATGGCACGGTCCTCGTTTCATCACCCCTCTGCGAAGATTCGACTGGGAGATGTTCAGGTCAAATATTACAACGGCGGGGGACGAATGCGAACTCGATGCCGGGGTACTGGGTCTGAGTATTTAGAAACTGCTGATCGCCTGTGATTTTCACACTTAGCAGTGTCTAAGGTTTTCTCAGGTGGAGTGGTGGCGGAGGTGGGATTGAGACAGGTGAAAATATCTTGTTGATTTAAAAAAAAAAAAGACTCATTGAAGGTGACAGGCTGCTTATGATATTTCAAATAATCACTATTTCTAACAGTGGTAAGCAAAAAAATCACAACATCTGGAAGGTAGGAGGATTTGTCCAATGTTAGTTATTTTTTTTCATGTTTCACATGTTAGTTTTGAGTTTTGTGTGGTTCCATTCCGTTCTGTGGTTCTGCACTGTATTTGGTTGGAATGACAATAAAATCCAACTTGACTTGACTTGAATACAACAGCAGAAGGCCACATCGAGTTTGACAGGAATTTAGGGCTATAGTTTAAGATAACTCGTTGATATTGTATTTTGTTCTGATTTGCCATTTATTACACTTGATGTGAATAATCATTGTACTGTTAGCTTGAAGGTTCATTCATTAGAACCTGGTATGTTATTGGCTTAATTTTTGTTATTGGCTTAGTTTTTGTCATCACCTTTTCTCAGAAAACCACTACATTAATCATAATGTGCACTAAAAATTGCAAATATTTGTAGTAATTTATTGAATAACATGTCTGATGCTATTGCCTTGAGCATTAAGGAAACACTGTAGGTTTAGTTAGCGGTGATAAATACCAGGAACTCGTGCTTATATGTGCTTGTAGGTTTTGAATGGATATTTATGTCTCTGTTGAATAGGATTTGTCCAAGACCCTGCTGCTGTACACAGTTCCTGCTGTGCGGGGATTTTTCCGATCTATATCCCTGTCACGTGGAAACAACTTGCAGGACACTCTGAGGTGAGCTAACACATAAAACAAACATGACTGATGATTATTATGTGGAGAGGGTGCCCTCTTGTGCTAGTGCCAGTTTTTATTAAAAGTCTGTGGGAATAATTGTAATTGTGTTTTTTTTTTTTTTCCTTTTGCTCATTTTTCTATCCTATTCCGTTCCCATTCAATTTTAAACTCTTACTGTTTTCAGAGTTTTGACCTTGTGGTTTGATTATGGTCATTGGCCCGAAGTGAACGAAGCTCTCGTGGAAGGAATTAAAACTATACAGATAGATACGTGGTTACAGGTAAGATTAAACGTTTGATGTGGTCACTTCTTGTGCACGTAGACATCATCCCTTCGTTCTAACTCTAATTCTTCATTCCCTCTCTTTTCGGGTCAGGTTATTCCTCAGCTGATAGCCCGTATCGATACCCCTCGCCCGCTGGTGGGACGCCTCATTCATCAGTTACTCACCGACATTGGCCGCTATCACCCACAGGTAACTGAAAGTGTTTAATGACTCCATTTTGCTAGTAACATTGGATTCTTGTGATACTTTCTTGTGTTTCTTAATGTAGATTCATTTTTTTGTGATTATTTTCAATATATTTATTCACAACGAATTTTAATATAAATTGGGATTCTCCGTCTACGTTTTTTTGCAGGCTTTGATCTACCCGTTGACTGTGGCCTCCAAGTCTACCACTACAGCTCGCCACAATGCTGCCAATAAAATCCTAAAGAACATGTGTGAGCACTGTAACACCCTGGTCCAGCAAGCCATCATGGTATGTTCTTGCAAACATCCACAAAGCGGAAAAAGTAAAGAATCCACTTGGCTTAGCAGAGCTGAATTGAGAAAAGTATTTCACAAAAACTGCAGCTTGTAGCCAAGAAACCAGGAAGTAGAGTTTTTCTGTCATGAAGACTTTCTGACTTTGTCATGACAAAGCGCTGACACTGAAGACTCTATCCATAGAGAATATTAAAAAATATAAGTTATATTGTTATTATTGTTGTTAATATTACACTTCAATTATGGGAACCATCTCTCAACAGTCCCCTCTGAAAAAACTCAAAGTTGGACGTCTGACTTTATCTTTTTTTCAAAGCTGTTATCACCAAGTTGGATGCACACAATTGTATGATGACTTTAAAGGCAGTAGCATTACATTTTCCAATTTTCAAGCATGACACTGTCCTTGTACACAAAGTGAGCTCCATTAAAATATGGTTTACATGCGTTGGAGTGGAAGATCTTGAGTGGCCTGTTCTAAAGCACTGACTGCAACCCTGTTGAACACCTCTGGGATGAATTGGAATGCTGACTGCACCCCAGACCTTCTTACTCTACACCAGTACCTTACTTTACTAAGACCCGTAGTTACTGAACGAGCACGAATATCCACAAGAACACGTTAACATCTAGTGGCATTTTGCCCATGTAGTGATGTATTTAACCATGATAAAAACTTTACACTCTTTACAGGTGAGTGAGGAGCTGATCAGGGTTGCCATCTTATGGCATGAAATGTGGCATGAGGGCTTGGAGGAGGCGTCTCGCTTGTATTTTGGTGAAAGGAACGTCAAGGGCATGTTTGCTGTTCTGGAACCCCTTCACGCAATGATGGAGAGAGGACCTCAGACCCTAAAAGAGACCTCCTTCAACCAGGTTTGTAGTCTTCTCACTCCAAAAGGGCTCAGGAAGAAATAACTCTATTTTAATAAGACTTAATAATGTATTTCTGTTTAAACTAAGAGATTGAGAGCGCTCTAAACCGCTCTGTTGTAAGCAAGCTCGTGTTTTAACAGGCATACGGTCGTGATCTGATGGAAGCGCAGGACTGGTGCAGGAAGTACATGCGCTCGGGTAACGTGAAGGACCTGACCCAGGCCTGGGACCTTTACTATCATGTCTTTCGCAGAATCGCCAAGCAGCTTCCACAGGTGAGCAAAAATAATGAGCAATCTTTTAAGGCTTGACCAGTATACGTGAGATGTTTAGGGAGGTGGGGGTCGAAAAGTCAAACTGAGCACAAGCTGTCCAGTCAAATATAAAATAACATGAAATGACAGAAACCAGACCTGTAAGATCGGCATTGTTTGGATTGAATGGGAAATGAGTAAGCAGTTATGGACATCAAATATTTTAGATCTGTCTTTCTTTAAGTGTGTGTGTGAAATAGTTTTCCCCATAACATGCTTATTTTGTAATGGACGAGACCTGATGATATAATGCAGTGCTCAGCCGTAATAGTCTCATTGTTGAGCTGGTGATAGATTTTTATTGATCGATTTAATCCAAACCGGCCATCACTGGTCTCTATTACAGTCAAAAGTACAGACTACAAAGGCAAGTAATGCGAAACTGCTGCACGTGTCACCATAAAAAAAAATCATGTTAGGGTTTTTATCTAATATTACAAACGCATCAGTATATAATCAGTATACTTTTCTCTACTTTTTTTATTAACATTAATAATCCTTCTCTTTCATGGGAATTTTGATTCGCCTCAGTCAGTAAAAGACTGTATCCTCCGTATGACTTCATTTTATTTTCTCAGTGATATTATGTTCCTGGATTATTTTTCCCCTCACCTTTCCGTCATGAGTGACAAGAAACAGGGATTCGTTCGAAAAAGGATCATGTTGTTGTTCTATGATGTTATTTCAGGTGGTGTGAATTTCACTGCCTTACCTGCTGTGTAGTTATAATATATCATTGCATCTAATCCAAGAAAAACAGCTTCGTAGCACAGGCCTGAAGATTGACAGGTCGGAAAAAGAACGCGAGACGTACAGAGAGAGAGATAAGCGTTAAAATGTCTGTTTTTATACGTATTTGTTTTCAGCTCACGTCTCTGGAGCTGCAGTACGTCTCACCCAAACTGCTCATGTGTCGCGACTTGGAGCTCGCTGTGCCTGGCACTTATGACCCCAACCAGCCAATCATACGCATCCAGTCTATTGCACCTTCGCTACAGGTCATCACCTCCAAGCAGAGACCACGCAAGCTGACCATCATGGGTAAGGCCAAGATGTAGAAACACAAACAAAATACGAAAGGATAAAGATGGAGGGTATAATAGTATCTGAACGGATGAGGATCACAGTAGGGGTTGCATAGGCAAGTCAAGTAAAACAGTCACTAACCACCACTGTCTGTATTTTGACTATTCGGGTGGTGGAAAAAAGTCCAAATATACTATGTTACACAGAAAAAATGAATAGATGAAGTTTATTCTGTACTCAATACATGAAAAACTGGGAAATGTATAAATTTTTTTGGGCATCACTTTGCATCATGTGTGAAAGTATGCACAATATTTTTCTCCACTTCCACAATAAAACCCGCAGTTATTTTGTTGTTTAAAGTTAAATACAGTTAAAATAATCCCTTGCCATGTGGCGAAGTGAATTTTGTCATTACCATGTGCAAGCGAGCGCATTCCAGTCCTGACTAAGGCTGAGACTGTTGATAGAAATGAGCTTCCATGCTGTGCAGTCATATTTTCAAGTCAAGTGATTTTAGCTGAGCCATGTCTTCTTGGTTGTCCACACCCGCATTGTAAAAAGTGACACATTTATTGTTTTGCAGAATGCACGTATACGATATAGTCAAAAGTATTGGGAATGTCAGACTTTTCCAGCCATGTGTTATTCTTCCCCAAATTGTTAGCAAAGTTGGAGGCATTGTTTAGGATGTATTTGGCTTGCATTCGACTTGAATCAGGGGACACCAGTTCACTTGATAATGCCTTCGTGAAGGCTCCGTGAAGAAATGGTTCACATGGGTTGAATCTTTTTTTTTTTTCAACCTGCTTTAAAATTTTTACCACATTGAACCCTGTCGAACACCCGAGATTAATTGAACCCCAGGCTTCTCAATCTTAAGCCCTTGTGACTGAATGAGAACAAATATCCACAATCCTCTCCGAATCTAGTGGAACGTCGTCCTGAAATGGGGACTGAATGTTGCATGAAGAAAAAAAAAAAAAGCACATACGAAGGTTATGGTCAGGTGTCCACAAACCTTTGTGCATATAGTCTATTTAACTCTTCATTTTGAACATGACAACAAAGAAGCATCAAATCTGAAAATATAATTTGTTGTCCATATTTGGCTGTTTATTAAAGTTCTGTTGGATGCATTTGTACTGAATCATAGAAGAGGCAAGATCATTTTACTGGTTGACTTGTCATGAAAATCAAAGGTTTTTGGGACAATACAGGACCTGCCATTGTAAATCGGTTGCAAAAAAATAAGTCTATTGCAAATACAGTTACTGGTGTAATAGTGAACGATTTTGAGATACCTGAGCTGAGATCAGAATTTGTCTTCAGCTTGGTTTACTCAGACCAACAGACATTTAAACTGCTTCCCACTTTGCATCTGCGTAAATGCACCATGATGTGCACAGCAGCAACCTAAAGTTCAGGCCTACACGCGCACACACACATTCTCTTATGCTCCTTACTGGTCCAGCAGCCCAGGTTCATTTTCTGAACAGAGTTTTTATTCTCGCCAGACACGGCATTTATCTGTCTGCGATTCTCATCGAGTGCTGACAGCGTCGTCTGTCTGCCTATTTCGCGCTGTCTTTCTCCGTCCCTGTTTTCCATTACGCATGCTCTGCTGCTTTAGCTTTTAATGGCTGCTCTGAACACCTCCATTGTCCATTGTTTTTACACGGGGAGCAGTAACCTGAACAGTTCCAGTCAGACAAAACAATCTGCTCAAAACCGACGGAAAAGCTTTACTACTTGAAGCAGCTGTTGAAGAAATACAGCTTTCTTGCTGTATCGTTTTATTGAGTTTGTTCAGCATGCGGCATGTAGGTTTTATTTAGTGGAATGGGGATCTTACTGTACTCTGCAGTTTAGCAGTCTTTCAGCACGTATCATTTTATTTGTCCTCACTAAACTCTGTGGAGTTAGATTTAATGTGTAAAGTGATCCAAAACTTATGGAAAGGACATCTGGGTTTTGTGGGGCCGAGTAGTGTGCTTCCCGGTTCTTATTACGCCAAGTACAGTGTATCTGAGATCATATCTGTTTTACTAGTCTGAACTGTTTCTCTACCGCTCCCTACAGGCAGCAACGGACACGAGTTCATGTTCCTGCTCAAGGGTCATGAAGATCTACGGCAAGACGAGAGGGTGATGCAACTCTTCGGGCTCGTCAACACCCTGCTGGCTAATGACCCAGCGTCTCTCCGCAAGAATCTCAGGCACGCCAAAGTCGATTTTATGTGCTGCTTATGCAAAAAAAAAAGAATTTGAATGAAGTGTTTTGTTTCCTTAGTATGTACTTGTATACAGCTGCAGATTGATAAGCCCTGAAATATTATTGAGCACTTACATCTAGTTATACATGCTAACAGTTAATTGAGTTAAGAGTGCGAGGTGGAATGCTTACTAGTTCCACCCCACACCAGTTCATGCTTGATTTGGGGAATGTGGTAGCTGAGGGGGTTAGGCTCTGGGTTGCTGATCAGAAGGTTGGGGTTCAAGTCCCGGTATCGCAAAGCTGCCATTCTTAAAACCCATGAACGACTGTGCTCCAGGGCTGCATCATGGCTGACCCTGTGCTCTGATCCCATATAGAGATATGATATAGAGAATCTCTGATATAGAGAAAAAAATTATCTAGATATAGACAAAAATTGTGAAAAAAAACTTTTTGTCTATATAGTGTAGATAAACCATATAATGTAAGCCTGCATCGAATATCTGTTATGGATTAAGTCGGTTGTGATTATGTTTGGTGAAGTAGTATTTTATCTGCCATATTCCATTTTGTGTGTATGCGCAGTATCCAGCGGTATGCCGTGATTCCCCTGTCCACTAACTCTGGCCTGATTGGTTGGGTTCCACACTGCGACACGCTGCACGCTTTGATTCGAGATTATCGTGAAAAGAAGAAGATCTTGCTGAACATCGAGCACCGCATTATGCTCAGGGTACACCAAACCACAATCTTGTTCAGCTCTGACCCAATATTTAGTCCACAGTGGCCGAGTAAAGAATACCTTTTTATTGTCACACTTGGAAAGCTGTGTGCTATATTTTTCCTCAGATGGCTCCAGACTATGACCACTTGACTCTTATGGAGAAAGTAGAAGTGTTTGAGCATGCTGTGAATAACACTGCAGGGGACGACCTTGCCAAGCTGCTGTGGTTGAAGAGTCCCAGCTCAGAGGTCTGTTCTCTTCCTTTTCCACTTATTCCCTTGTAACCTTTGTTCTTTCAGAATACTCAGAAAAGTGTATCAGTACATGCTTCCTTATAGAAGTTAGAGCATATTGTAATTAAACCTATGCATACTGAAATCTTTATTTTCCTTCATATACCACATGAACTCCTAATGTGTTCTCTTTCTGCAGGTGTGGTTTGACAGGAGAACCAATTACACTCGCTCCCTCGCTGTGATGTCCATGGTTGGATATATCCTAGGACTCGGAGACAGGTACAGACACTGACATTTAATGTTAATGTGTAACAAAGTAAATATATAATAATAAACGCATATCAACATTTTGCATCCTAATAAACGTATATGCAACTATGAAGCTGTTGAATTATTGGGCAGAAGTTGTTAATCATTTGACTACTATTGCATATGTGATTACTTGTGATTTGTAAGGAGATGTATTTTGTATATAACAGCTATTTTTACTCAATGGTACAGGGAATAAATGCTCACTGGTGGATTCCCTGGAGAATAATCGACTTGCGGCAACATTTCACCTCAGCAAACTTCCCACCACCCCGTTGTTGATTATTTTTTTAGAACAGAACACCCCGGGGAAGTTTTATTCCAGATTTATTCACGTTCATCTCTTACGTTCGCAGACATCCTTCTAACCTGATGCTGGACAGACTGAGTGGAAAGATCCTTCACATTGACTTTGGGGATTGTTTTGAGGTAATGTTTTCTCAGGTTTTCAATCATGACAATATGTTAAACATAAGTTGTGGTTTTACCTCCAAATAATATTGATTGTTGCCCTGTATTAAAGGTTGCCATGACCAGAGAGAAATTCCCTGAGAAAATCCCCTTCAGGCTGACCAGGATGCTGACAAATGCCATGGAGGTAAAATACATACAGACACTGGGGGTAACTGGTGTGTACTACTGTACAATCCTGATCCAGTATCACTGTGATAGTACACTGTAGTACTTTTCGACAGCTTAACAAGAGCCTTTGTAATATGTATAACAGAATTAGGGTGGTATTACTATTCAAATAGTTCCTTTCAAGGCATATTTTTTGTTGTCACAATTTCTTTATCCATTTCTTCTACTCTTATCTTTGACATCTTTGTGTTTTCAGGTTACAGGGTTGGATGGAAACTACCGGATTACGTGCCACACAGTGATGGAGGTGCTGCGAGAGCACAGAGACAGTGTAATGGCCGTGCTGGAGGCCTTTGTGTATGACCCCTTGCTCAACTGGAGGCTTATGGACAGTAAGCGGAGTCTTTTCATTTCCACAGCGCAGTGCACAGCACTATATAGAAAATGGTCTGCGCATTGTCAATACATGAGCAGCGTGTTTCTGAGGTGCTGAGTTTGAGATAACAAAGTGTGCGAGGACAAACCGCACAAATGGCTCTCATGGCGAGACAAATGCATGCGCATTACATGTCCTCCATTGATTGTATGTATTCTGATCAATATTGCGAAACGAGAAGCATCATAATTAAGGTTTCTAATATAATAAAGATCGTGTGTGTATGTGTCTGAGAAATGGGATTAAAAAAAAGTAATGGAAACGTTTTACATGCTGATGGAGAGTCTAAACTTTGTATTATGTTGTCCCATTTCTCTCAGCTAACACTAAAGGAACCAAGCGTTCAAGGACCAGGACTGACTCCTACACAGCTGGACAATCTGTCGGTGAGTCCGTTGCAACAACCACCATCTTTCACAGTAGAGAAGGTCATTTTCAATGGCCGATAATAAATGCATATATTTATTTATTTATTATGAGAAGAACTGAGATGAGCACATGAGGAAGTTAAGGTGCTCTTCTAACCAGATGCTTTATGTGTCAATGGCAGAAACAATAGAGGGGATAGATCTGGGAGAGACCACTCACAAAAAGCCAGGAACCACCGTGCCTGAATCCATTCACTCGTTCAGTAAGTCTGGCTTTCTCCTGGATATGCACTTTATGTCCAAATCAGCACCATCATTCTGATTATTTTTAAAGAAAGACGTGATGTAAGTCATTGAACAATCTGACATATTGTCTTTGAGCAGTCGGAGATGGCCTCGTCCAACCTGAAGCCTTGAACAAGAAAGCCATCCAGATTATCAACAGGGTGCGAGACAAACTGACAGGTGAGTTCTCGTCTAGCTCCTAAAACACACTGTCCTTCTGGATGAACGTTGCTTTGTTTATGGGAGAAATTGTATGTATGTTTGGACCACATTTAGGTTTCCAGTTGCTGTTACAATAAACTCCACTCTTCTGGGAAGATGTTCCACTAGATTTTGGAGTGTGTTTGTGGAGATGTGTTCTCATTAAGCCACAATGATTTTAGTTAAGTCGTAGGTGATGTAGGTCAGGTGTGGAGGTCCAATGAATCCCAAAGGTGTTCAGTAGGGTTGAGGTCAGAACTCTATAGCAGGGGATCTTCCACTTCAACCCATGTAAAGCATGTCTTCAATTGAGCTCACTTTGTGCACGGGAGCATTGTCATGCTGGAACAGGTTCGGTTCTTCTGGTTCAAGCGGAGGGAAATCTTATGCTACAGCATCCAAGAATGTTCTTATACAATTGTTTTTCCAATTTCTTGAGGAACGTTTTGCGGAAGATCCACACCTGGTGTCCCAATACTTTTGCCTAAAAAGTGTATATCAACAGAACAGAATACAAATAGAAACACTGCAATATAACTAAAACCTGTGACACTCGATTCATGTATGTGATGATGAATGTGTCACTTATAACACATGATGTCATTGCAGGAAGGGACTTCTCTCATGATGAGACCCTCGATGTCCCGACACAAGTAGAGCTGCTGATTAAACAAGCCACGTCACATGAGAACCTGTGCCAGTGTTACATCGGATGGTATGTACAGGAGCTCTGTAAAATAGTCTCCTTTTCTCTGACACTCTTAATGAATGATTCATTTTCTTTTTGTTTTCTCTTCTCAGGTGTCCGTTTTGGTAGAGCTGCTGTTATATCTGTGTTATTTAATAAAAAAAAAACATGTGTTCTGTAATGTTCGAGACAAATCTGCTACACAGGCTCAAGAGAGCTGCATGAATTCGACATTTTAAAGTACGTCTGCCTTTTATTCATTTAATCGTGGACTACATGAAATTTATGAATGACTGAGCGAAAATACTTTAAAAGTGTAATTCCCGAACAAAATAGAATTTCTTGGCCAATAAATTTGAAAGTGTACTGAACGTTTCCAGTCTCGTTTTTTTTTCCACTGTAGGTTGTGAACGCGCTTTAAAGCTGCGGTGTGAAATTCCAGGTATATCCGGGTCTCGGATTTGACTCACATGCTGATGATGAACTACTTAAACTGGCAAGATCCAAGTGTGTTTGAAAGAGAGCAAATGATTTATCTGTGTGATTCCGCAGGAACAAAAGACGTATGTTTTATATACGTATGTTTATCTGTAATAAATATTACGCCTGATGGACTGTGCCTATGAACTGGATGGACAAAAGTGTGTGGACCCCTCGCCTGCTTTTATAAGAATCTCCATTCTTCTGGGAAGATGTTTGACTAGATTTTGGAGTGTGCTTGTGGATATGTGTTCATTCAGACACAAGGTCAGATACTAATGGAGAGTAATGAGGCCTGAGGTGCACTCAATTAATCCTAAAGGTGTTTAATAGGGTTGAGGTCAGAGGCCATTTAAGATCTTTTGCTCCAACCCAATAAGCCATATCTTCATGGAGCTGACTTTGTGCACATGAGTAATGTCATGTTCTAGTTCGAGTGAAGGAACATTGTAATTCGACCACATCCTATACAATTTTGTGGTAACAGTTTGGGGATGAACCGCATATGACTGGAAAATCTGACTGGAACATCAGTACTTCGTTCTAAGTTGACACTTTTTGTGCTCATGTACAAGTTCTGTTTGTATCTAAACGCCCAAATCACGCTCTGTATCTTCAGCATCTGGCTTCAAACCTCGAATACACTGTGGTGGAACCTTCACGGAGCTTCATGCACACATACATTCAAGTGAACCGTCATCATCTCTGTGCTATATAGCAATGATCCAATTTTCATATGCACGATATGAGGAGGTGGTAGCTCAGTGGTTAATGCTCTGGAATACTGAGGTATCACAAAGCTGCCATTTCGAGCTGTGGGCAGTAATAATAACATAATTTGCAAAGAATAACAATTTTCCTGTGGGGTCAATAATAAAAAAAAAAAAAAAGGTACACGCTGCTAATAGGACACGAATAAAGTGCACTGAAACACTGATACACACAGTTTAACATAAACCAGTCTATATACTGGATATTGTTAAGTGAAGGACATGGGGGGGAGAAATTGCATCTGGAAAATAATCTGGGATGATTATAACACTGGGGATTCTGGAGCTCTGAGGTCGACGAGAACTCCGATCTGCAGAGAGGAAGTGGAAAAAATCACAGCTTGATGTAGACCTCTCATCTTACCGTGCACTCCTGACCAGATTTTCTTTGGAGGTGACTTCTGCCAAAACTACCTTCTACAAGGAAAAGCTTGAGGCCTCTGCACAAGACCCCCGTAAGCTTCACAACATCTTCTCTTCTCTACTAAACCCCCCTGCTGCACCTGCTCCATCCTCCCTGACTGCTAATGACTTTGCCTCCTTCTATGATGAGAAGATTAGGAAAATCTGCCAGACCTTCACTTCCTCTCCAACAATGACTACACAACACAGCCAACAATCCACTACGTCTCTGTCAAGCTTCTCAACCCTAACAGAAGATGAGATACTGCAAGTCATCCGATCCTGCAATCCCACCACCTGTCCCCTGGATACAATCCCTTCAAATACGCTCCAGACCATCGCACAAGATCTCCTGCCCTTCATCTCCACAATCATCAATGGGTCATTAACATCTGGCTATGTACCAACTACCTTCAAGCAAGCAAGGGTCATTCCTATCTTGAAGAAACCGGCTCTGGATCCATCAGACATCAACAACTACAGACCGGTATCACTCCCTTCCTTTCTTTCTAAATCTCTGGAACGCACTGTTTTTAACCAACTGTCTGTCTATCTCTCACAGAACAACCTCCACGATCCGAACCAGTCTGGGTTCAAAACGGCACATTCCACAGAGACGGCACTATTGGCTGTTTCTGAGAAACTACATGCTGCTCGGTCAGCCAAGCTGTCATCTGTACTTATCTTTCTGGACCTTTCAGCAGCATTCGACACAGTCAACCACAAGACACTTTTGTCAACCCTCAAGAGCCTTGGTATTTGCGGAACAGCATGGAAATGGTTTGCTTCCTACCTGGAAGGTCGCTCATACCAGGTAACATGGAGGGGATCCACATCTGCCCCATGCAGACTTACCACCGGTGTCCCACAAGGCTCGGTACTTGGTCCCCTCCTTTTCTCCCTCTATACCCACTCCATTGGTGAAGTCATATCCTCACATGGGTTTTCTTATCACTGCTATGCAGATGACACTCAACTCATCTTTTCTTTCCCTCCATCAGATACCACAGCTTCTGCTCGGATCTCAGCATGCTTGTCAGACATATCTTTATGGATGAGGGCTCACCAACTTAAACTCAACCCCAGCAAAACAGAACTGCTAGTCATCCCAGGTGATTCATCTCCAGGTCAAGATCTACAAATAACACTTCATGACTCTCTGCTCTCCCCTTCAGCCACTGCTCGTAACCTTGGGGTAACTATGGACAATGAACTGTCTTTTTTCCCACATGTCGCTAATGTTGCTCGTTCTTGTCGATTTCTTCTCTATAACATCCGAAGGATTCGACCATTTCTGTCCATACAGGCTGCCCAGGTGCTTGTTCAGTCTCTTGTCATTTCAAGACTGGACTACTGCAACTCTCTGCTGGCAGGTCTTCCCCTGAACGCTATTCGTCCACTGCAAATGATCCAAAATGCAGCTGCACGACTTGTGTTCAATCAGCCCAAGTTCTCCCACACCACCCCACTGCTGCGCTCCCTTCACTGGCTTCCAGTAGCTGCACGTATCAGATTCAAAACACTGATGCTTGCCTACAAGGCCAAAAATGGACCAGCACCATCTTACCTCAGTGACCTCATCACATCTCGCACTGCACCACGCTGTCTGAGATCCTCCAGCACTGCTCGACTGGTACCACCTTCTCTCAGATTGAGAGGTAAGTACAATTCAAGGCTCTTCTCTGTTCTGGCACCGAGGTGGTGGAATGAACTTCCCCTAGATGTCCGTACAGCAGAGTCCCTGATTATCTTTAAGCGACGACTGAAGACCTACCTCTTCCTGAAATACTTAAATTAGCACTTTCCAAGTTTGTAGAATTCGAGTTATATTTATATTGAGTTTGTATTCTTTCGTACCAGTGTAAGATTTATTCACTACTAGAGATTTAAAGCACTTTTGTACGTCGCTCTGGATAAGGGCGTCTGCTAAATGCCGCAAATGTAAATGTAAATGTAAACATTGTTTTTGTAAACATTGGACAATTTTTTTTATCGTCCATTTTATAGGTATGGTCTGCTGATTTAAAAGATAAAACCATTTCAGTGTAGCATCTTGCCAGAGTATATATATATATATATATATCTCTCATTGTGCGCCGTTTTCTGCCCATCAACCGTTTTTTGTCGTTGTGTTGTATCATGTGCTGGCTGTCACAACACCACAGATGTAGACTAGTTTATAAAGCTCATAATGAGCAAGTCAGAAGGCAGTAAGAAGTTTGGGGTTAATGTGGATGAGACAGAGGGAGTCAGTGATGTAATCATGACTGAGAACAGACACAAACCTGATCATCAGCATCCTTTCTCTGCTTGTGTTCTATATGGTGGATGTTCATCGTGGATACTTTTATCACATAAAAAAAAAATATATATATATATTGTATTAATATATTATGATGTGAGGTCCAGTTACCAGTGTGACACTAAAACAGGTAGTAGTACTGACTACTTTTTACTGAAGTACATGTCAGAGCCCAAACTTCTTTACTTTAACTTGAGTGATAACGTGTAGTCAGTACTTCAACTTTTACCCGAGTCTTTTCAAACACAAATTTCTCTACTTCTTCTTGAGAGAAGAATGTGTGTACTTTTGCCATCTCTGGTTTCTTCTCTACAACATCAGCAGCAATCGGCCATTTTTATCCGCACAGGCTGCTCAGGTGCTCGTTCAGTCTCTTGTCATTTTGAGACTGAATTATTGCACTTCTTTGCTGGCAAGTTCTCACACACACACCACCCCACTGCTTTGCTCCCTCCATCGACCTCCAGTAGCTGCACATATCTGATTCAAAACACCAAGCCAAACATGGAGCAGCACTTATTAGAGATTGGAAGATCGTTTCATTTTTCTGATTTAGTTCTTTGAATCTCGTCCATCAAAATGGAAGAATCTTTTGAGAAAGTTAATTTAGTTCATTTGGATCCTTTGATCAGAAAAAATATAAAATGTTGCAATTTCAGTCAGCAGATCCTTCAACACTATGATAAACAGAATAAGGAGCTCATATCTTCTGGTCCGTATCGTTCGTTTTTTTATGTGACTTCCGTAATTATTGTAACAATTATTCCAAGATCTGGACCCCAAAAAGGATCTATTGCGTTGTGAAGCGTCTGTGAACGTGTTGGCTGTTGCTCTAGAAATGATTCTGCGTCAATACGAAGCTGTGATTTCTGTTTTGTTCTCTGAATAACCACAAACTCTTTCTTACCATTGAGAATTTAGTTTTTTTTTTTTATATACAGCTGCGTAGTAAAGAATGTACCCAATTTTTCACAGTATGGACTCGGCACCGTCATGGCTGCCACTAAAGCGTCCGCTGGTTTGCCGCAGTCTGGAGACGAGTACGACTTTTACCGGAGCTTTCCGAGCTTCCAGGAGTTCTGTTCGCAGCAAGGAGACCGGCTTTTACACTGGTAAGCCATTTTGGTGCATTTTGGTGCCAGTGTGTTTCTGGTTCTGTCTTTTTTATTCAGTGTTTTATTAGAATTATTTCAGACATTAGATATGTTTTAAATTCTTTCCATGTGTGCTCATAAAAATTATTTGATAATTTATGGAGTGTGTGTGTGTGTGTGTCTAGTATGGGTCAGCTAATGCAGCACCATGGCTGCAGATCTCACTTGAGAGACCGGAGCAAGCTGACCGGTGTGGAGGAGCGCTTTGACATGGTGGTCGACTCCAATGATGTCATCCTGGAGAAAGTGGTACGAGCAACTCTCTCTCTCTCTCTCTCAAAAATACGAATGAATGGAATTGGATGTTAATGACTGTTCTCATGTTGGGGGGGGTGTTGAGGGTAAAAAAAATAGAACCTACTAATTGTGTTTCGAATTGCTATCAGGGGATTTTGCTGGACGAGGCTTCTGGAGTGACTCGGTCGCAGCAGCCTGTTATGCCTGCAGGGTATCAGCCTCCCAAAATTGTGGTATCTAGTTGGAATCGCAAGGTGAGCATGTTTTATAGTCTGTACCGCAAAACATTAGCAGTTTCATTCATGCTCTAGTGCTACGGTGCTTTCACAGTTGCCATTTTTTTGTAAATGATATTCATCTCTGTTTGCATAGATTTGTTTCTGACTTTCTAAACCTTTTTTTTAAGAATTATATTCATCACACCATCTCAAATTGAGATTTTTCACAACAAATATTTTTCTCTTCTTCATTATGTAAAGCATGTCTAATTAATAGCATGTCTAATCAATATATCAGACTATGATTAGGTCCCTTGTACTTGCTAGAACTGGTAAAAGTGCTTTCCTGGTTACAGCATGTGAATGATTGTTTCTAGAGTGTATAGATTGATGTTTACATTAGCTTGCAGTCCTTGTAAAGGAGAGAGCCGTGACTCCCGTCTGATATTGTGTCTGGACAGGGCGGTGACCGCAGTGCCGAGACCTTCCGCCTCCTTCACGCCAAGAACATCCAGCGGCCGCAGCTAAAGTTTAAGGAGAAAGTGGATAACAGCAACACGCCGTTCATCTCGAAAATCTTCGTCAAGCCTAACGCTCTAAAGCCACTGGCTCCATGTGAGTTTGACTCTCTGATGTCCTTCTTGTGACTTTTTAAATGTTCATGCTTTAAAACAAGTCGAAACGTATGCATGTTACAACTATTTTTAAAATGCATGCAAAACCCAAGCTGTAATGCACGAGGCAGTATCTAAAAGTTTAGAGACTAGTTTTGTAACACGCCAACAGATGGCAGCACCAGTCTGCATGTACAGTCACAGGGAGCGCCCGTCTTAATAAGTTAGTGTGCTTAAAGTCAGTGTGCAACACGGTGCTATTCTGACCGTGATTTCATCTGCTTTTTCATCATGGACAGCAGAGCAAAACCTGAAATTCTGCGTGAAACTGGGCAAATCTGCATTTGAGAATTTGAGAAATAATACAAGCATCAGTATATATGATGTGAAAAGTTAGGCTTTTGCGGTGAAAAAAAAGACAATTATGTACCAGAACAATGAGCCCGTTTTGATTACTTTATTACTAATTCTACGCAGATTTCAGTGACAGACGCCTGCGGAAGGAGAAGCCTGAGGATTCAGATGTACCTGTGGCGCTCTCTGACTTTATCCACCAGCTGAGAACCCAGGAGCATAATGAAGACATGTAAACACTACTTCATATCTGGATACTTTTCTGTTTTTAATATCTTTCCTCATATCTTTACGATCTGGTATTATGGTATCGTCTAGGTTTTCCCATCCGTACCAATATGAGCTGGAGCACCTGATCATGCCAGAGAGCCTCAAGAGTAAACCTGAACCACAGGTAGTCTTCTCTTCATGGATTTTACTGTATGGTTTATTAACATGCTCCTTCTGAAATTAATTCATACATTTATTCATTGCAGATGTACAAAGTTTTAGCGGCGACAAGTTGCCAGTTCATCAACACCTTGGAGGATCTGGCCGCTTTAAACGAGAAGCTGAACAAGATGACCGAGTTCGCCGTAGACCTGGAGGTGCGAATGAACGTGAAGGGTTAATCTGTATACTTTTGCACAATAAAGAGCAAAAGTACAATGTATATTCCTGGTATTGGTTTTCAGTAGTAATTTGCAGAAAACGTAACACTGAAAAGAAAATGTCTCAAAACCCTTTATTACATTACAGTAATATGTAAAAACTACAGTTAAATTTTGAGCTTCACATGTTGTTCTTCTATTACAAACCTGCCTGTGAGTTTGGCTGTGAATGAACTTCATGTCAGTGTGTCAATACGACATTCATTTACATTTTGGGCATTTGGCAGAGGCTCTTATCCAGAGCGACTCACATTTGTTAAGTGCTTTGCTCGGGGGTCCAAGAGTGTCAGCTTGGTGTGGCAGCTTGGTGTGGCTGGGATTTAAACTCACAAACTTACCTTTGGATCCAAAGTCCAATGCCTGAAACACTAAGCTCCCTTAAAGAAAATTCCCTTTTTTTTTCCCTTTTTCTTTTTTTATTTTTTTTATTTTTTTTTATAAATCAAAGAGATCAAGCGACAAAAAATAGCATTAGAACATTTAAACGTTGTGATTTGCTTTTCACACTGGCAGAGCACCCTGTTTTAAAATATTGTACAAATCCTCTATTTTTTTTTCTCGACCTTTCACAGCACCATTCCTACAGAAGCTTTTTAGGAATCACATGTTTGATGCAGATCTCAACCAGGGATGAGGATTTCATCATCGATACTCTCGAGCTGCGGCGGGAGATGTACGTTCTGAACGAGAGCTTCACCAATCCCAGCATTGTGAAGGTGATTTTTATTTTATTTTATTAATTTTTTTTGCTTGCTAAATGGCCCCAAAATATTTGACCAGAAAGATAAAGGAGAAATAAATCACACCCATTTGTTAAGGATAATTTAGCATTTCACAGGATTTAATCAAATTTTCCATTCAATAATCTATCAGGACAAACTGATTTGGGCTGATTGATCTGTAAGATGTTTTTTTAGGATCTTGTAAATAAGACAGAACAGTGATATAAAAAAGCTTCCAGAAGTTTCCACAGAACAAACAGAAAGGTCTGAGAGATAACTATAACTCGAGGAAGAACCGGTCTGGAGCAGTTGCTGAAGCAGTCATTATTTTATTTGTATGCTTTTTTTTTTCCCCTGAACTCCTGCTTGTAGGTTTTCCACGGTGCTGACTCTGATATCGAGTGGCTGCAGAAAGACTTCGGCCTCTACGTGGTGAACATGTTTGACACTCACCATGCAGCTCGCTCACTCAACCTCGGCAGAAACTCCTTAGATCACCTCCTCAAAGTCTTTTGCAGCGTGGACTCAAATAAACGCTACCAGCTCGCCGACTGGAGGATACGGTAACTCAGAAACCAGTAGCAAAAAGGACCCCAGGATTTTTTAGAATCATGTGTATTGATGTGTTTGTGCATGATGCTTCTCAGACCCTTACCAGAGGAGATGATCGAATACGCGCAAGCTGACACGCATTACTTGCTGTATGTGTACGATCGACTAAGAGCAGACCTGTTTGACGCGGCTAACGGACAGCCAACACTTATCCAGGTCGTCTGGTCCAAAAGCAAAGATCTCTGTCTGAAGGTACAGCTATTGATGTTCATTTTAAAGATAATAATCCTAAAATCCATACAATTCATGAGCATCTCAGGTATTTTGAGGATGAACTTATAAATCAAACAGACATACTATCATAAGGAACAAACTTATACCTTCTTATATAATCACTTTCTCTTTAAAGTTATTTTTAGACAATGACCATTATTAAAATAAAAATGAAATGAATGGAATGGATTTGTATTTAACAGTTTTATGGTCATTATGGAACCTTATAGTAAATATGAATTTAATATACTTTAGTGAAGAGCAAGATTTCTTGTCCAAAATCAAAATTCCGCACACACTGGACTTAAAATACAGACCAAAAATGTATCGTTATCGTAATTTAGTTTACATTTTTTCTCCTTTTCTTTCAGCATTTTCATTCTTTTGGCCAAAAAATGTTCTTATGATTGTGGTTTTCTGTTTATTTTGTATGCAAATGCTTTCCTTTTTATTTCAGAAATACATGAAGCCCATCTTCACTGAAGAATCATATATGGAGTTGTACAAAAAGCAGAAGAAGAGCTTCAACAGTCAGCAGCTGGCTGCCTTTCGTCTCATGTATGCTTGGAGGGATAAACTGGCGAGAGGGGAAGATGAGAGCACTGGGTGAGAACACACAGGCACACATACACACTTCTTTTTTTCTGTCTGTCTATCTCTAGCTAGCTCGCCATCTCTCTCTATTCAGACACAGAGATTCGGAATGTTTGATCCTGAGCACAACTCATTTAAAAAAAAAAAAAAAGCAAAAAAAAAAATTTTCTCTTTGCAGGTACATCCTGCCCAACCACATGATGATAAAAATTGCTGAGGAGTTGCCCAAGTAAGTTCTACCTTACATGCTTTGACAGATTTGTTATTTTCTAACACTGTAGGAAACGAGCAACATTACATCATCTCTTGGGAGAATGTCTGCACTGCACACTGTACCAACTTCATTACAAAAAGCCATGTTACATTAGCACACTAACAAAAAATAGAATTTGTGATGTACTGCTATATTGTAAACGCCAAGAAAGTATTAGATTGTAATTAGGGCTGCAACTAACGATTATTTTGATAATCGATTAATCAGATGATTATTTTTCCGGATTAATCGGATAAAAGTATTTTTTTTTTTTTTTTTGCTTATTATAACTATATAGGACCCTAGTTTATGTGGTATTTATGTATCAACATGTACTCAAAAATGCTAAAGCCACATATTGAGTTTAATTATCTTTAATTTATGTACGTCTGAATTAAAGTTTATAGAGGCTGCTTGTTGAGGGGGGATTTCTTTTTTTTTAAACAAATTCACTTGTTTCTTTCTGTAAAAAAAAAAAATTGCATTGTATTTTGCAGATGGCTTAAAAAAAAATCTCTATAAAATATGACAAATGACAATTTGAATACAATGCAATTCAATACGTGGATATTTCGTATGTTTGTAAAGATCTAAGCATCTAGAATATATAGTTAATTTTGTATAATAATGAAATATATACATATTAAATATACAAACATTAAAAATAAGCATTTGAACGTAGTAGAGCCACAGTAACGCACGTTTAAAAACACACGAGTTAACCGTTACAGTAGAAAAATGCTATAAAAAGAGAATGGAACAGAAACGCAGCAAACTAAAAGAAAGAAAAAAATATGCGCTGGTGTACAAATGCCTAAACATTCGCTAAAAACCACAACAGTAACCAAAGATCATCCTTTACTGCTTCTGTTAATTGAAGCTTTTAGATTTTGTGTTTGTCCACAAAGTTTTAAGAATCCATCACTGTCACGAGCGATCTGATTGCGCAACCTGATGTTTGCGAGTCTCGACAGAACAGATCCAGTGCAACAGTTTACACAGAAGCACCTCATCAAACTATGATGAGGATTATACAGTTTTATTTGTGACACCAGTGTGTGTTCTTTTCGCGTGCTCGTGCATCACTGTGGTATTTCCATACCACACAGGCTCCGCTTTGCATTACCTCCAGGTCTTTGTTGCGTTTAATATAAAACGCTCTAATGCCTTGGGTTTAATATAAAATGCTCCCATCACTTGTGACACGTTTCCTGCTGACGGTTGACCCTGTACTATTTGCCAAATTCCCAAGCGGCCATCTTATCTTTCTGCCCCGCCAACCCTTAACATGAGCAACTAAAATAATCGCTAACGGATTTCGTCATCGAATATTGTCGATTTTATCGATTAGTTGTTGCAGCTCTAATTGTAATTATTGTATCAGAATTCGATACTGCATATTTCTGCGATTTTCATGTCACAATGTGTAAACAGACTCTGTAGTCTGACAGTTTGTTTAATTAAAGGGAGCCACAGGGCATCATCGCATGCTGTAACCCCACGCCACCATTGGTGCGCCAGCAGATCAACGAACTCCATCAGCTCATCAAGCAGGCGAGGGAAATTCCCCTGCTGAAGGTGAGCAACACTCCGGATCAATTTTATTGATCTTCAGTTATTGTTGTGTGTTCAGTCAGAATGTCTGGGCTTAATGCTAAATTACTTTATTGCTCATTTCAATTATCATGGACTGCTGTTGAAAAAACAATTTGGGTCTTACGGAGGCCATACGTTTAATATGTGAGGGGGTAATTGATAGCTAGGTGTGCTTTTACATGATTTTAACGTGATGAAAAGGGCAAAAAAGTACCTGATTTTAAATCTTTTACATAGAGAAAGTATTGTGATGAGATTCGATTTTTATTATTATTTTTTTTTTATTTTATTATAATAAATTAATTCAAAATCTTTGTTGAATCTTTACTTATAATGAATGCATTAGTGTTAATTCCTTGTTCCATTTTGTTCTATCTTCTCCAGTTCATCACAATCATCTAGTGCCTCAGCCCATTTTTCTCAGAATTGTTATACATGCCATATACACTCTATGGACGAGTATTGGACAGCTCTATTGTGTTTTCAGCAAACTGTAATCACAACATTGGAGGCACACAGGATGTCTTTGGATGCGTTAGCATTACATTTTCTCTTCACCATTACCTGAACGTTTCCCTTCAGGTACTTACCCTACATTAATACCTAACTTTACAAACACCCTTGTAGTTGAATGAGCACAAATCTTTACTAAATGATGACAAAATGTAAAATGGGATGTTTTAAAAAGCAATTTCAAATCTTATAGTCAGGTGTCCACAAAATATCGACCCTATAGTGAAATGACACTGAAAATGTGTGTAGCAGTGACCTGATTAATTTTCGTTCTCAGACCATAAGATTCATATGTGCTTTTTGAACATCTCATTCCACATTTGGTCTCCATTTGCTGTTAATTATAACCTCAACTCTTCTGGAAAGATCTACTAGATTTTGGAGTGTGGTTGTAGAGATTTGTGCTCATTCACCCACAAGAGTTTTAGTAAAGTCCTAGGCCGCAGTCAGCGTTCAGAGCTCTTAAGCAGGCCGCTTATGATCAACTCTAACCTGGGGTCACCATGTGTTCATGAAGTTCATTGTTCACAGGGGAGTGAAGGTAAAATGTAATGATACAGTATCTGATACTGTTATGTGCCTCGAACTTTTCTAACTAAAAGCAAGTTGAGGATTATTTTAAAATTTGCGGGACCTAATGGTTAGGAATAACATTTTAAACCATGTTTTTACTAACAAATTGTATATATATTTATTTTTAAGCCATGATTGTATTATTAATTTTAAGTAATAAATAAAGCGTTTGTGTCCATTACTTCACATTTTCTGCTCAGTATGCATAAAAAAAGAACCCACTTACTGGCGTAATAGCTAGATGAATTCACCAAGGTACCTCAGAGGCTGCAGGGGTGCGTAAAAAATTCTCGGATATTCGAAGAAACGTAACCCCCGCGAGTTCCGGGGGGCCACTGTAGTGTATTTCCTATGTTTATGCTTCAAGTATAGACTTGTTGGAAGCTGTGCAAAATGGCTGATTGAGCGTTATTAATTTAGCACATTTGGTCTTGAGAGATTGCACAAATCTCAGCATCCTCATCGAAACCTTTACATGATTTTGCGAGTGAAATATAAGACTGGTGATGTGTCCCCTCAGGCGGATCTACTCGCAGAAAAGAAGAAAACGCTGACACCAAAACGAAAGGTTTGGCAAATTTTTATTAAACTGTATACCTGCGAAATTAAGCCAGTATGAAAAACATTGGACAGAGCTGTTATAGCGTGTGTTGTTTTGCAGTCAGAGCCGGTGTTGTTTGGGCCCCACGATTCCTCACACGTGTCTGAGAGTGACCTTATGCAGCTCTCCTCCCATGGTAGGTCAACGGTGTTTCAGCCCCCTTAAACATATAATTACTGTTCTAACAGGCTTAATTAATTACAGGTCTGTACCACCGTCATCACCTCTGTGTTTCTCTACGGTCAAAGTTTTTCAATGCCTCTGTAGTGAATAACGGAGAAAAAGACATGAAGTAAACACTCATCCTCAGGGCTCCTATGTCTTGCTCATCCTGTTCGCTTCAGTTCCTAGCACACTTGTGCGTCGTGCTCAGGATTCCTCAAAGTTCTCGCTGCTTGGCTCAGGTGTGTTGGGAATTGGTAGACAGAAACATTGCGTCCCTGAGGGCTGTGATCGGATAGACACCGGTGTACATTTGGCTTGGTATTTTTTATTTTTATTTTTTTTTATTCGAAGGTATGAGACATGAAAGCTACAGCATTTGATGTTCAGGATGTTCTCTCTTCCACATCTTATATCCTGCACTGCATATTTACAGCTTAATTTCCATGTCTTTTGGTCCGAGCAGGTTTAGAAACGCACAACACAGCACCTTGGACCATGTGTTGGAACTAAATGTAGTAAAATATTAAGAACACATTAAAATAAAGACTGTTTCTCATGGTAATAAAAAAGTTTTTGGCTGTGGTTTTTTAAGAACCCCTGCATTTTGTTTGTGGAACAAAGCGACAGATTGCTGATTGATGCCTTAAGTGCAAGCGAAAAATGAAAACAGCAGAGGAAAACCCTTCAGAGAAAGCAAAGTCAAAACCAAAGCCTTTCTCTTCTGCGTGACACTGGATAGTGGGATTAGAAATCGCTGTAATATAGAGATGTTGAGTATAAATACCCAGGTCTGTGTGAGTTTAGCGAGATTGGAATTTCACAGAGCAGTTCATATATAACCTATTGATCTTGTCTTTTCATTAGAAACCCCAACCAAGCGTGGCGCCCTTTTCTCAGAGGAAGATGATGCAATTATTAGTGATGACACGACACTTCTGACTGACCTCGTGGCTTGTTCAAAAATCTCCCTTTTTGCGGTAAGACTTTTATTAATACATCTGCTCTTTCAGCCAATCATGATGCAGCAGCACAATGATATGTTATGCTATATGTTCAGCTTAAATCCATACTGTGGAAAACGATATGCGATATAGTTATGACCTGGTTGCTGGAGTCAGGCAGCTGGTTTGAGTATTTAAGATCGCCTTTTCATGTCACTACAAAGAGGTAAAAAACTGATCTGTGCCTGGTAATGCCTTTGTGGATGAGAGAAATCAGAGGAAAATGGTCATACTGGTTTGGACTAACATTTGGTTATCTCAGATTGCGCGAAATGGGCTAAATAATGGAGCACTACCACTTATCTAAGCAAAAACAGAAATCTGTAGCTACAATCAGAACTGGCTCCCAAATAGTGGACAGTTGAACGGAAAAAGATAAGGCAATGTTTTTTTTTCATATTTAAATGAATTGTATCGGCATCGTTTAAGATTTGTGATCAGATGATAGGTAATACCGTGAAAGAGAAAGTGTACAGGTGTTGCATGTTCTATTTCGCGAGTTAATCAGCCAAAAACGATCTTTTTATGATGAGCATCTCAAACATGATCTCAAACACTCTGAGGCAGTGCATCATAAAGACAAACTGACTGCAGAACTATGGATCTAATTGAGACGCACCGATTAAGTGTTAGTGTTAAACAGAAAAACCAGCATGATATTAATTACTAGCACATTTCCAGATGTATTCACTTTTTTTTTTTTTCCTGCATTCAATAAGATTTGCCAATGTTCCTGTTATTGCTTACGTTACAGGAAGAAGAGGAGGTCCCTCAATCGACTCACCTTACCGTGGCCCAGCAGAAAGCACGCAGCATCATGGAGTCTTTTGAAAACCCGTTCAGAATGGTGTGTATGGAGCTGTCCCATGCAATCCTCAACCGATCAGCCCATTATCTTTAAGATTTCCTTCGTACAGTAACACTTTTACTGATTTTTGTATATTTCCTTTTACAGTATTTACCTTCAAAGGATATACACATCTCGAAAAATGCTAAATACGACCCTTCTTCAAAGATTTACGAGGTAAACAACCAGCTTCGGACACAAGCCTGTACTTGGTTCAGTCTGTTATGACCTGAGAAACACTGGAAATGCTGAAAACAGTTGGATTTCGTCAAATGAACTGAAATCATGGTGATCTGTACAATGCAGCCGTTATCCTCCAACAACTGTTTAAACCATGACCTCGTTGATAATAGCTTTTGGTATGCAAATGTTTAACAATAATAGCTACAGTGGTCGAAAAGGAAAAAATGGGGCTTAATAATTGATGGGTGGAATTTTCTTTTTTTTGCTTTGTATTTAGACTTTTTAGACTGATTTATCAAACTTATTAATATCCAGCATTCTGGAAAATAGGGGTTATAATTGTATTGGTTTTGACCAGCATATAAGTCTTTTTTTTTTTTTTTTTTTTTTTTTTTTTATAGTTTGTACCCTTTCTTTTATAGTTTGTACAAGCCAAGTTTTTTTATTGCGCTTTTCACAACAGACATTGTCTTAAAGTGTATGTATTTATCCCTAATGAGCAGCTATGGGGACTGTGGCAAGAAAAAATAAAACCTCCCTTAGCTGTTATGAGAAAGAAACCAGACTCAAAAGAGAAACCCATCCTCATTTGGGTTACACCAAGAGTGTGATTATATATCAAAACAATACAGAACACTTGAGAGTGAGAACTAACATGAGCACCAGGATGTAAGGTTATGAGTAATGTTCTTTCAATGTGCTTCTTTTGTCCCTAAATAAATATTTTGTCCAAAAGGTTTGCCAGTTATCTGAGATGATTTAATATAGTACATTTAAAGCTGTTTCTTTATTAATCTGTTTCAACGGCTGCATGTGTCTAAAACAGATCAGTAACCGGTGGAAGCTGCAGAATATGGAACAGCAGCAGAAGGAGGCTCAGGCTAAACAGCAAGCTAAAGAGCAGCTCAAGAAAGCTAAAGGTTTTTCTTCCCTGCATTATGAATATTGTTCTCATGATCATTTTTCTGTAATAGTGGATCCATTGTCCTAAATGGAAATGCGTCTCTCTTTCTTTCAGAGGAGCGTAAAAATGCCAAGCAGAGCTATCAGGAGTCCCTGCAGGATGTCAGTACAGTAAGGCAGCAGGTCCTGGTAAGCGGCTCTGAACTCTGTATACATCAACAAATGTATACATTTTTTTTTTTCAATTTTTTTGGTTTATTTTTTGTTTACTACTTGAGAGCATCATTTCCGTGTTGCCTACACTGTGTCTATAGGAAGCTAAGAAAGGGGCACAGAAAAGAGAGAGGGTTACGAGCGAAGCGGGTGAAGACACCGGCAAGCCGAAGAGGAAATCCATGAAGAGCGAGAAGTCCACCGTCGCTTCTCCTGCAACTTCTAAAGCGAGTCAGCCAGCAACGTCCGAATCCTTCACACCTTACGATTACAGCCAGTCTGATTTTAAACTGTTTGCAGGTATGATGTTAAGGCACCGCTTTTACATGATCTCTTTTTCTACATCACAAGTGTATTTCCTGGCAGCAAAAAGTAAGATCATGTTGTGGAAATAGGTTTCATTACTCATTTGATGGAATTTCTTTTCTTCCAAGTTTCTAGAGTTTTTGTCTTTTTAGTATGAATGTTATTCTTAAGATCGTCTATTAGGCTAGAAGATTCTCTGTCCACCACCAATATGGATCACAAATCTTTGATGACATCATTCTGCACTTGAGAATGTTCAATCTTTGGCCGATTGAACGTATGCATATTATTTAAGATGTTGCAGTAGATTTTGGAGTGTGGTTGTGGAGATTTGTGCTCATTCATCCACAAAGGTGTTGGTAAAGCCAGGTACTGAGATAGGTGAGATGAGGAAACCTGGCGTGCAGTCAGTCTTTACATTTATCCCAAATGTGTTCATAAATACACTATAGCAGGCCACTCAAGATGTTCCACTCCAACCCATGGAAATTATATCTTCTTGGAGCTGGCTTTGTACACAGGGGCATTGCCATGCTGGAACACTATAGGAACGAACTAGTTTATTCTTCCTCTTCTTCTGGCTTTTCCCATTAGGGGTCGTCACAGCGGATCATCTGTTTTCATACCCCCCTGTCCTCTATATCTGCCCTTTCAACCCCACTACCTTCATTTCAGGTGGCTCCATCCTTAGCATTCCCCTACCGATATACCCCATGTACCTTCTCTGCACATGTCCAAACCATCTCAATCTCACCTCTCACCTTGTCTCCAAAACGTCCTACTTGTGCTGTCCCTCTAATAAACTCATTTCTAAACCTGTCCATCGTCATCACTCACAACAAAAACCTCAACATCTTCAGCTCTGCTACCTCCAGCTCCACCTCCTGTCTTTTACTCAATGCCACTGTCTCCAAACCAAACAACATCTCAGGTCTCACCACAGTCTTATAAACTTTCCCTTTTACTCATACAGATACTATTTTATTACATGTCGAATTACTTTATTGATATGCAGTTTTTGATATGAACTGTCTTTGTTTTTTGTTTTTTACTGTAATTTTCTTTTAAATTAAAACTCGATTATTTTTTAATAGTATCCTAAAAGTACTGTGTTAGACATTTCTCATGTTTGCTGTTGTGAAGCTTAGTCTTCTTCTTTTTGTATTTCTTGTGCCTTTAAATTATTTATTTATAGATACTAAATGCACTAAAATGTTGTCAGACCTGGTAATTATCGTATGCAAGGTCATGGTGTGGTTTCTGATACAGCAAACTATGGACAGTACTGGAACAAAACCAGACATTTGTATGATTATTGAATACATTTGTCAGGAGCGTCATGATTAAAAGTATTGATTTTTCACCACCGGGGAATTACCCCACAGCGATCAACAATTAAATTGCTCAAAGCCGTAGATTTGATCAGATATTGGATTTGAAAACTATTTGTAAGGCTAAGCAGACTTTTTAGTCAAAATCTTATACCCCTTTTTCTTTAAACTTTTCTAATCATCTAATTTTTTTTTTCCAAAAGCAATCACAAATCATATTAGATATATATTTTAGATTTTTAGGGGTTTAGGATTTATTAATTTTTATTTTATTTTTTTTATGGTAGGTAATAAGTACATTTTATATATATATATATATATATATATATAGTAATAAGGCAGTAAAAAATATTTAAACATTTCTCAGAGGTAATCAATAAACGGTTTTACACGGTGCACAGCTTTTTTTTGTGTTTTTGTTTTTTGATTTTCCTAATTTCATTGAAAATCTGATGCTTAGCAGTGAAGATGCAATGCAACATTTCCAATGTGCATCCAGCAGGTTTGATTTCAAAAACGTCACTCACCTGTTTATTCTGTATTTAAGGTCAACCTAAAGATTCCACACAGTTCGATCCAAACAGGCAGAGTCATGAACCTAAACGGAAGGTAATAATATATAATACTCAATTTCAGCATCTTCTGGTTACTTAATCAGGTTGATCACTGAAAATTCTATTGTTTGCATTTCAGAAAAACCTTAAAGGAAATAAGCAAAGTTCTATTGGAGGCAGGAGCATGTCCTATCTGCCTGCCAAATCTGACCGGTAATAAAATACATGCCTTATTTCATATTATTATGAGTTGCATGCCTTTTTGGTGTGTCTTTATATTTTACGATTGTTTTATTTTTTTCAGAGGATTTCGTCATAACTGGCCCAAGAGATAAATCTCTACAACCTGTTTTGTTTTTTTGTTTTTTAAATGGGGGTCATTTTATCTATATATTTCTATATAGTACATTTGGGGAAATGATACACAGTGCTGTATGCAATTTGTGGAAGACCTTTCATTAAAAATAATGTTCTAAATATTGCTTTCTTTCCATTGAGTTTCCATGTAAAAAAAAAAAAATTCCTATTCAACTCTCAATAATCACTGAACTGTGGTGCATTTAAATAGACTTATTTTTTACAGTTTTTCTTAGTTGCTGTGCAGCGTTTCTCAGCTCAGAAATTTAATTCTCAAAACTACTTGTTCAGCCTCTACATCATGTAGTCACTTGTTCACATCTTAAAAGCATTTCTTGTTGCTTTGAACAAGTTGTGGATGTTTTGGTGGATTCATTTAATTGATTGTGTTCAACTGCTGCTGTTGCCTACATTGTTGATCAATATATTATACTGGTTTCACCTGAATAGTCTTAACCCCCAAAACATCTCTACATCAGTTCATTGCATAAGTCATTGAATGCAAAATATCTAAACCAGTTTCCATCATCAGTCAAGTGTCTTCTCTCCACATTTCTGTTACTATTGTTATTTTCTATTATTTGATTAGAATGTGTCTTGAATTGATAAATTGTGCAGATGAATCTTGATTGTCACTAATGAAGGGGACTGTACAGCATCAGATCAACCAATAATCAGTTAGATTTCTAAAATAGTTCAAAGGCATAACATTATGACCACCTGCCTAACAAAAAAAAGGCATAACATTATGACCATCAGACCAAACGGATCAGCCTTCGCTCCCCACGTGCATCCATAAGCCTCGGCCGCACATGACCCTGTTTTTGGTTCACCACTGGTTCTTCTTTTTAGCATTTTTGATAGATACTGAGCACTGCAGATCAGGAACAGCCCACAAGAGCTGTGGTTTTGGAGATACTCTGACCCAGACGTCTAGACATCACAATCTGGCCCACGTCAAACTCTCAAATCCTTACGCTCACTCATTTTTTCTGCTTCCAGCACATCAATTTTCAGAACAAAATGTTCACTTGCTGCCTACTAATATCCCACCCACTAACAGGTGCCATGATGAAAAGATGATCGGTGTTACTCAATCACCAGTCATAATGTTATGCCTGATCGGTGTTACTCAATCACCAGTCATAATGTTATGCCTGATCGGTGTAAACAAACAGAGCAAAACACAGAAATACAATTTCTGAAAATGGACGAACATCCAGGAAACGAACAAGTATTAGTACAGTACAGTAAAAGTGTAAATCCAGTCTGGCCTCTTGCAATCAATATCTTAAGTAGTCAAGTGTAAACGTTGTTGAACTTGATAAATGCCATACAGAAGATATTCAGCCTTGTGCATTTTCAATCATTGTAATCTAAACTGTAGTTTATATCAGGAAATACTGAAACCGTACGCCTTCATACTGGCAGCATGACAAAACATTTTGGCGATCTTGTTTGTGAGCATTTACAAGAGGACTTTTCATTCTGATGGGAATGAGATGTTGATTGACACAAATACTTACTTTTGAGAGATGAACTAAGGATTTTGAGAAAAGTACAGACTTCTGCATGAAATCCAGTGTGTTGTGCTTTTTGTGCAAATTGTTTCAGGAAATACAATTACTGATTTGCATAAAAATGCTTTAAAGCAACTAAGAAAAACTTAAATCAGGGAGAAAATGCTAAATGAATTATGTTGAAAAGGAGCGAGTAGAGGTTTATAAAACTAATTCTAATTCAAGTCAATACAGATCAATTTCAAAAGATCATCCTGCATCAGTGCATCTTGGAATCATTATAATACTTTGTGATTTCAATATAAATCAAATTTTTTTTATATAATTAAATGAATATAAGATGTAGCAGACTTATCATATTTATTTATTGAAACCACCTGAGTGTTAAATGGTTTATTTATTTGACATTATAAAGCTGCTGATTCATAAACAGCCAAGTTATAAAACTATAATAACATCAAGACTAATAACTATTGTGGTGTATGTAGTATAATGTTAACGCTGGTTATACCACAGCACTGTTTATTTCTTCTCTGTGTAACAGCCGCTTTGACAACATCTGAAGTTTAAATCACAGGCTACTTTAAGGCACAGTTTCTAATATTTGATATAAATAGAACAAATTACACAGAATTTTGTAGGTAAAATCTAATGATAGACAAAAGTTTCAAACGTGTTCAACACAGAAAAGTATAATTGCTGATTTGTCGAAGCTTTCTGTAAGGAGACGTCGAACTATAAAACTACCAGGAAAGTTTTGGTAAAACCAGTGTGCTTTTTCCTTCTTTAATAATTCAACAAGAAGCTGAGCAAATAACTATCAGGTTTCGTATAAGATAAGTGATAACAGGAACACTGTTTTTGTTTTTTCTTTATTTTCTCAGATTCCCCAAAACATGAAAAGTCACTATAATAGAGCAAATGTATGCTGCAAGTGTAATTAATAAATAAATGTGTAATCACTGGTGAATTGCTGTTGTATAAGAGGGATTATATGCAATCAACTTTGGCTCATAACTGTCACACACCACCAATTGGATGATTTTTTTAATATCTGCATGTACATGAGTTTTCTTACCAAAAATAAATGTCTGATACAACAGTGGGAAAACATAGGAAAGTTTATATCATAGAAAGGAACATAAAGCATGTAAAACACACATTTTATTTTATTTTTCACTGCACTTTCTTAAGCTTCTTCTGGACATATTTCTCTGCTTATCACTTTTGTAAATATTTTGTACAACAAATAGATATATCGTTATCTGCACTTGAGTTTGCACAGTGTTACTTCTTGCACTTCTGGTAGATCCTAAACTGGATTTCACTGCTGTGTATTTGTACAGGGGATTTGCATCTCCTCACTGGGGCGGATGCGAGTCGCATCTTGATGCTTAGCCAACGACGCGATACGTTAAAGATCCATATGAAGCTACCGGTGTGATACGATTCAATCCCTGTTATGATGCATTGCGATCCAATTTCGATTTAAACCAATACAGGTCAAGTCAAGATTATTTCTATTGCGCTTTTCACAATCGTTTTAAAGCAGCTTTACAGAATTTAGTGAAGGTGAACGACGTATATTTATCTCTGATGAGCAGCATGGCGACTGTGGCAGAGAAAAGCTCCCATAGATGTTATGAGGAAGAAACCTTGAGAGGAACCAGACTCAAAAGGGGAACCCATCCTCATTTGGGTGACATCAAGAGTGTGATTATAGTCTTTAAACAATACTGGAGATGGAGAACTAACTAATTTAATGCAGTACAATGCAGTGGAAAAATATATGGTGCTATGCAATTCAATATGGTACAGATGATAGTTTGCTTTTATTGCTTTGATTCAGACAGACAGCAAATCCTAACTTTACTTTGACTTTAAATACACTGCCCAATAAGGCCTTTGTAGAGCAAAAAAACGATTAAATAAAACCAGATGTTATTTTCTTATTCTGTCTCCAGGAAGATGCAGCTCTACCTCTGCCATGTCAATCTGTATTCTATTCTATGTGACTCTCAGGCCTCGGTCTCTGTAGTGTTGTGATGCGTCATATTCACGTAGCAGCAGTGGTGATGAGAGAACGTGCTTGAGAAACAGTTATGTAAGGAGAAATAAAACTACATACCAAATATTGGTTACAAATTATTGTTAAATTTCTAAATAATAAAAGTATAGCGCATCTACGAATAATTATAAACAAGTAAAGCGTTTCCACCGATGAAAAAAACCAGATGTCTAGCGAATCTAATGTCCCTCAGGGGTATCCGTAGAAATGTCTATTCGTGCTTGCCGTAGTGTTCCTTTTTTGAATGTGTGACACCACCAGTGCACTTAAACCAGCATAATAAAATACAGACTTGTTTGTTTTAATCTTCATTAATTCTCCATTATGAACGTCCAACCTTCAAACCCCAATAATCCCGTTGTGTTTTTTGATGTGACGATCGGAGGACAGGTAAGACCTGCCACTTAGCCACTTCATGCAGCTAATGCTAACCGCTAAGCAAGCTAACTAACCATGCACTACAAGCGCGTGTGGTGTACAGTGGATCTTGTCTTTACTGGGTTTCTTAATTATTATTTTCTTGTTTATTTATTTATTTTATGCAGCTAAACTGAACTTTTTATTTTGATTAGCGTGACACTGAAGTGGGCAGCAATGCTAGTTATATGCTATTAGCACACTAATATGTAGCTGATGAACGTAAAGTCTGTGAGCTGGAGGTTTGTGCAAAGCAGCCGGTTTTAAAAGTGGTTTTCGGGTTGTGTAAAACTTTCAGGTTCTTCTTTTCACTGTTTACAAAGAATTATATCAAAGTCCTTACAGGGGAAAGTAGCCAAACCACTTTTAAAGTGTCGCTCGATGACGCCATAGAGTAATTTCCATACTGCTCATTTGCATAGCAAAGTAGAATTTAAATCAGTGTTTTTTTCACCAGTGTCCCTTAGAGTTTGTACAGTGTGAAGTAGGAAATGATCCAATTACATTTAATAAGTAAAAAAAAGGATTATTTAACTATGAAGGATGGATGGATTGGTAGATGGATGCATGGACAGATTAATGGAATAATGGATGGATTGAATGGTTGATGGACAGATGGATGGATTGATTGTTGTATGGAAGGGCGGATGGATTGATTGGTGTATGGAAGCGTGGATGGATAGACTGATTGATTGGTGGATTGATTGATGGATGGATGGATGGATGGATGTATTGGTGGATAGTGGGATGGATGGATTAGTGGATAGATGGATGGATGGATTGGTGGATAGAGAAATGGATGGAATGATTGATTTGTTGATGGATGGATAGATTGATTGATTGGTGGATCAACTGATAGATGGATTGATTGGTGGATGGATTGATTGATTGGCTGATTGGTGGATGGATGGGTTGGTGCATGGATGGATGGATGGATGGATGAATTGATTGGTGGATGGATGGATGGATGGATAATTGGATTGGTTGGTTGATAGATGGATGGATGGATTCATTTGTGGATAGCTGTAGGTCTGCGACAAACGATTATTTAGATTATTGTTTAATCGGGTGTTTGATTGTTTTTGTTTTTCCGATTAATCTGATAAAAAGCTGAAAAATTGTATTAGATGTTTTGATGCTTAAACTATATAAAACCTAAATTCAGGGTATTTATGTCTAAAAGTGTACTTAAAAAATGCAAAAGCCTCATATTTCATCTGTGACACCAGTGTGTTTTCTTTTCATGTGCTTGTGCCTCACTGTGGTACTTTCATCCCACACAAGCTCAGCTCAGCTCTGCATCTCTTGCAGGTTACAGTCTTCTTTGTTTGCGGTTGATATAAAATGCTCCCATGCCTTGGATTGGGACGCAAACTTTTTCCTGCTGCCGGTTGACCCTGTACTTTCTGCCATTTGGCGAGTGTCTGTGTTATCTTGCTGTCATGCAACCCCGCAACATGGGCAGCCCAACGACATTCGTTAACAAAGGAATTCATGGTTGTTGACAGACAGGTAGCTGCAAACACAAACAATAAAGAAAGGAACAAATGGGATTGGTCATAATTACTTCATAGAAATTATCGTTTTTAAATAGGTAATTACTGATGAGTATATGTATATCCGTGTTCTGAAGTTATTAACTCTCATTTGACACACCTGTGTATTTTACGTTGCTGTTCAGAAACAAAAATAAAATGTGTTTATTTGCCAAGTATGAGCTGTACAAGGAGTTCCTTTTGGCACATTGTCTCACATTGAACTGGTCGGTGCAGTAAACAAAGAACGCAATAGAATGTGTGCAATTACAATTTGAATTGTAGCGGTGTAGTGCAACAACCGTGTTTTTTTTAAACATTTTTAATCCTGCGTTCCTTATGTTGCGCTGTAGATTGAGTTTAAAATGTAAAATTGCAAACCTGTACCAGACATGTGAGGTGATGATGTGACTGGTAAAGTCAGGGTTTGTATTAGGGCTGAAACGATTCCTGAAGTAATTCAAATACAAAAAAAAATTATCGAGGCAAATTATTTAATTATGTTTCGTTTAGTCCATTTAACTCCACACGAGCATTGTTTCCCCACGGACCATTCTTACTGACGCACCACTAGCTAAACTCTGGAGTGCTCTGGACACGTAACACAGGAGAAATGGGTTTAGTTTTCACAGATATACTTGTAGGTAATTTTGGCAATAAAATGACAATTTTTCTATTAAGGAAACAAATTACTTGTTCATTTTAAGAGACCAGTCTGAATTTAAAAAAATACTTTTTACCTGATTATTAAATTAATCGATAGAATAATCAGTAGAATACTCAATTACTAAAATAATCGATAGCTACAGCTGTAGTTTGTACTCGTAGTTTATGCAATATCAGTATTTTTCCATTCGATTTATTTTGACTTTAGTTTGCTCTTGTCATATTTCTACCTCATGATTTAGTCTCTATGATAAATTTAAAGGTCTTCATGACCCTGTATGTTTTCCCTGTAATCACATCCTCAAGGTTTTAGTTTCTGATTTCTTGACGCTCTTGATAAAGAAACTATTCAGAGATGTAGATTTTAAATATTGATCCTATTTCTTTCCGTAATCAATTGTGTGTGTGTGTGTGTGTGTGTGTGTGTGTGTGTGTGTGTGTGTGTGTGTGTGTGTGTGTGTGTGTGTGTGTTGCATGAATAGTGGTTGTATCTAATTTAAAGGGAATATACACATTCTCTCTTCTTAATCAAAAGGTGTCTATTTATGCCATGAAGATTTGTACAGCAAATGTGTGTTTCAGACTGTTTGGCTAAAAGTTGGTGGACTATCATTGATCTGATGTTTTCAGTATAGAGAGATATTTCATGGTCTTGGGTATAGTCCCTGTGTTGTCATATTGCAGTAGTATAAGTGGAATACTTATCCTTGACACACAGACTCAAACATGTATGTTAAAGACTGGAAACAAGTGTACTGAAAGTCCAGCCACTTCAAGATCAAACGTTTTGTGCGTGCTGAAAAGCTTCTTTGCTCATTATGGCTGTAAAGACTGTTTTTTTTTTTTTTAACTACCATAGTCTTCCTGGTAGCTCAAGCCAGTCTGATCATACTTCTCTGATCTCCCGTATCAGCATTTTTTTTCAGAAACCTCGATAATACAAGGTTTTTACTGGTATATCTCGTGATCCGATCCGTGTTTATTCAGCCATAAGGGTGTTAGTAAAGTCAGGTACTGATGGAGGGTGAGGAGTCCTGAGGTGCAGTCTGTGTTCCAATCCCTTCCATTGGTGTTCAATAGGGTTGAGGTCAGAGCTTCATGGATCTCACACTGTGCACGTGGGCATTGTCATTACAAGGGAAGAACCACATATGGCTGGAAATGTCAGATATCCAATACTTCCCTTTAAGTAACAGCTTTTTTCTGACGTGGAATAGGTCATTACATAGCAATATTGCAAACTCAAGGAATTTGGTTCCAGCTGTTGGTTTTAAAAGCTACTGTATATGCGGCATTTTAATGATTTGTAATGAAGAAATCTCAAAACACTAGATTTCATCACAGCCATAATTAATTACATTATAAAAAAATAATAATTTCAGGCATTAATCTTAGACCATGATGTCATTCTATATGACAAATTCTACACTGTAGTTAAAGTTGCCAAATAATTGTTCTGAGCAAATAATGTACCTCAGATGCCATTAGCTGTTAATGATTAACTACTGCACTGTAGTACAGAAGATCTGATTTATTGTCGCTTATGTTTTTCATATACAACATGTAAAAGGGGAAAAAAAACTTTTTCTGCTTCATATAAACAAATAATGTACACAGCAGACCTACTGAACATGCAGATGTGCGCAGATGTGCACTGATGTTCTGATGAATGCAGACTCGGGTGCTCGCTTTCTGTTTTCATTTGCCTCGGGTGTAACGTTGCACAGTCTATTGTTATCACACCGCTGCCTTTCTTGCAGTACTGATATTTCCTACAAAATATGTAAACACACAAGGGGTATTTTGCCACTCGTGTCCCTGGAAAGGTCAAATACAGTTAAAAACAGTTAAATGCAGGTCACTCTTTTATAGACACACTTCACCAGTACTTAATATTCATTTTGAGAGATTTCAAGCTCTATCTAATGTACAATATGTATTTAACTATATAGTTTTGGGTAAGCCATGAGAAAATATTGCAGAGGTTGGATTTTATAAAGTGCTGAAAACTTACAGATTTTTTTCATTTATGGCAACCAGCTTTTAATTTTTATTTATTAATACATTTTTTTGGTTAACATTACCAGCATTAAAAGAAAAAATCCTGATTGATGCTGATATTCTTTCTACCATCCAGAAGCATCAGTCATGCAATATATGGACAAAAGTATTGGGACACCGGACTTTCCCAGCAGTATGCGTTTTTTTCTCAAACTTGGAAGCACAATTGTATGGAGACCCAAAAACTTTCAGAAATACAAGACCACAGTGCACAGTGCCAGCTCCATTTACATTGGAGTGGAAGATCTTGAGCGGCCTGCTATAGAACTTTGACCTCAGCTCTATCGAACAGATTTGGTATGAGCTGAAATGCTGACTGCATCCCAGGCCTCCTCATCCTTCATTAGTACCTATAAAGTACCTGTACTAACACCCTTGTGGCTGAATGATTACAGACTAGGGACTAAATATTGAATTTAATGTTAAAAAACATGTACAAATCTTATGGTCAAGTGTCCACAACCTTTTTGTCCAATAATACTTTATAATATATTTGGACAATTTTGTATCACATTTATTAAACTAGATATTCATTGCACAACAGCACTCAGTGTGTGATCGACTTATACAATAAATAAAAAGTAGAGCTGTCGTAAATACTCAATCATAATCGACTACCTGTTTATTTACAAAAATTCTTTATAAAAGATGTCACATGATCAAAATAATAGTCAATAGCTAATGTAAATGTAAATATTTATTAGATTTTTTTTTAAGTGCAGTAAATGTAGATTTTTTTGTTTTTTTTTTTGTATTTTTTAATTCAATTGCATTTCGAAGTGCCGTCCGCGTGAACGTAGAATAATTTTCAGTGAGCCAGCAGTAAAGTTTGAATGATGCACTCTACCATGTGAGCAAGAAGCTTCCACTCAGCAGAGTTTTCTTTGATTGATAAAATGCATCATAGTACAAAAGTGTAAATCGGACGCACCAACATTTATTTACATTCCAACTGTTGTATGTGACTCTTCCTGTGTAATGAGACGAATACAATATTGACATTGCATTGTACAGTACACAGATGTACAATGTTTCTTAGGGATACATTTCTACAATAAAAAATATGTCTCTATTTCTGTAACATGGCTTCAAAAGAACGTTTGTTGTTAAAAGTATAATACAAATAAAATCTAATGTATTAGTTGGACAGGGTTAGATTTTTAACTAGATACATTTTTATACTTGTATTTTATTATACATAATTAGTTGAGCGAATTTTTCTTGTGCATTATTTTAATGGTACACTTATTGAATTAAATATACATTTTATAAGTAAACTCTTACCATCTCTGACAGAAGTCGCTTTTGTAGCTCATACAGTAAAAAAACAGTAATGCAACAGATACTAATATGGCAGGTTTTGTTTTTTGGTACAAAAAAATTAACTGAACACATTGTAATATGCATAAAAAATACTCATAATATTTGAAATATATTTTTCATTAAAAAGTCATGTATGTTGTTTTATGAGTTTAGCATGTATAAGCATCATTTATTTAGAAAATCTATGGCTAGGCTTTAAGGCACTGTATTACAATCAATTTGTAAATTACTATTCAAAAGAAAATCAGATTTACACCCCAGGTTTTAGTCTTTCCACAGTTTCTACTTAAAATGGTAGTTTCAAAATATACAGTAAATAACCCACTATTTAGAAAAAACCCTGCTTTTTTGCCAGATTCAGAAAAGGTTTTCTGCCCAGACTGTGTATGGTATGATGTAACATAGGTTTTGTGCCAGACCGGATCAGACAAGTTTTCAAACAGTATCTTTACTGGTAGTAATTATTTTAGTCTGAAGAATTGGAGAATCCTCAGTCTTTTCATCATGGAGTTCAGTACTGACTGTAAACTGGCAATTTTCTTCACTCAAATACCAGTAAAAGCACCATGGGCAGATGTCATCTGGCAGTGTGCAGTAAGGTCCATGCTTATTGCTTCTGTACCAGAAAGCCACGCCAACCAGTAAGCTGTTGGCGCAGGCGGTCCAGAGGAGATTGACGCTTACGTAGGCTGGCACTGCGAATCCTAAGATATCGCAGACCGTGCTCATCAGCAGGTAAGGAATCCAGTTCAGAGCAAAGCACAGAACAAGGCTGATAATGAGTGGAGGCCGATCCTGCTGGTTATCATTGTGCGTTGCGTCGACAGCTCCTGATTCAAGTTTTTCCAGATTCTTAGAAAAGACCAGATCACTCATAGAAAGTGAGCCGGACCAATGTTTCGATAGTCTGTTGGCCAGGCGAACCCAGCGTGGAAGTTTTGTGCAGTGAAACAGAAGTGCAAAGCCTACTATGAAGAAGAGATTTAAACTGAAGTTATTGACTGCTAAAGATCCTTGTACAGAACACCCAAAAGCCTTGACACCGCCTTTATACTGGATAGTCAGCAGGTCTGTTTTTGTGTAGCATGAAGAATAAAAGCAAGCCAGTGTCCACATCAGCAGTACTGCCATGCAATGGACAACAATCCTGGCTAATGACTTCTTACCGAAGCCTACATGTTGCTGGAAAACACAGTCTAAGGCTCCTGCTAGAAGGACAGGCAGGGGTAGCAAGGAGTAAACTGTGGCGCTGTGGGAAAGACTGAAGCATACAACTTCATGGGTGTCATTGTTCTTCAGGAACAACCATGCCCAGGAGATAGAGCAGATCAGCAAGAGATCCGCCAGGTATATGGAGATGCTGAAAATACCAAGGAGTGTCTTTGGAATGCTCCCCAACCAGAAGGATAAGACTAGCGTGTTCAGAGCCACTTTGGAAAGAAGGAGCAGCAAGTACTGCAGGGTCAAATCTTCTGTGCAGGTTTCATTTTCTTCCTGGAGCACTGCCATCATGTGCCCTGGGAAATAGTAGTCCAGCGTTGTAGCATCAGCTTGGGCCATTTTGGATGCACACTCTGGTGGATAAATGATGGTCAGAAGAGTATTAGTTATTTGAAGCGAACTTGTGAAACCAATCAAGGCAAGGCTGAGCTCTGCCTACCGAAATGATGCAGACGAGGCTTGTAACAGTTTAATCATGCATGATTTTACCCTGTCACGCTATCCGGTGCCATTTACTCCGATTACAAAATAAAGCAAAACATGAGTAAGCAATTGTGTTCACTATGTTCTCGCCATGGTCATTTCTTTACCTGTATTCAAGTTTTCTTCTGTGATATTGTAGCTCCTGATTTCTAGACCCATTTGTAAAGAGCAGCAAGCACTCACCATCAAAAACGGTTTGATGTGTAAACACTATTATGAGTTAGCTAACAGACAGGAAAAGAGGCTCACTGCACCCAAACATATCCATGCAATTCTGTAGGAAATTATATCCTCGTGCAACCAGTTCTCTAAACTGTCTCTGGTTTTCCGCTCATTCTTTTGCCAGTCGTCACAACATATTCATGTAGTTTGGGGCTTAGATTGTGCAAATGGATACAACATGTGCCTAAACATGATTGCATTATCTGCATATGCTTATCTTGGGGGGGGGGGATAATATGTAATGTTTCACAGTGTACTTTGCCCGAAATGGACGATCTTGCTGATTGAGATGAAATGAAAGGGACTATGGACTTATTTATTTTAATGAATAAATTCTTGTACTCGTTTGATCAAATTCTGCCATTTCAGATAATCATTCCAAAAAAGAAATCTTTTTTTTTTTTTTGCAAATTATTTTCATGCAAAAAATACATATAAAAATCACCCCATGCATTAGCGATATTTTTGGTAAACTATTTCCAGAATATATCTACGTACTCTACACTTTCTCAGTCAAATGGAATCAGATAAAGTTTTGAATATGTACATGTTAAAAAAAAAAAATAAAAAAAATAAAAAAGATTCCTACAGAGAATATAGTGAAAAGTGCAATGCATTTGTCCCCTTTACCTTAAAGCTTTTGTTTCCCAGTTGTCCCCTTCTGCTGAAGATATTGAGCTTCCTACCCCATCAATATTGAATCGTGTTGGTTGGACGTTACTGAAGTGTTCTTCAACTGAGCCGCGTTGTGAGTTGTTTAGCACAGACACTCCTTCATTTAGCTCTACCCAGCCTGTTCCACCTGTAATCCAAAGCACACAACTGCTTCTCACCACACCTGCCATTGTGTGGCTTTACTGGGTCCTAAAGTAACACCTCTACTCCTGTTTCTTTAACGTAGCTTTTGCAACCAGGGTTACAGACTCCATATGGAAAAATAAACGATGCCCAAAAGGGAATTCTAGGAATTATGTTATAGCAACTGTATGTGCATTAAAACATTTTTTCCCTTTTTTTTTCTGTTTCTGTTGTTACCCGTGGCAAGAGTTATTTTGAATGTTCATCAGTGGAAGACTCATATGCAAATAAAGCACTGCTAAAATGCAAAAATATCTTCTAAAAAGAAAGTAAAATCGGACGAACAGCAACCAGTGCGTCCACTAATTAAAGGAATAAAAATATTGAAAGATGCACACAAATAAATGTAGACGGATTCTAATTATAATAATAACAGATTAAGTTAAAACAGGTTGTTCTGGAAACTTACAGAACAAAAGTGGTGAGGGGGAAAAAAAAGCTCCTTGACCTGAACGTGACTGAAACCAGACCTGAAATCATTCTCCCCTAGGTGTGAATTTCTTTTCATGGCCTCAAAGTAAATTGGAGACTTTAAGAAAAAAAATGAGAGAAATATTGTTTTGTACACATTTCATACTCTTAAATATTACTAATACTTACATCCTGTGCAGCAGAATGCTCCGGATTGCTGTTATTATTATTATTTATTTATTTATTTTTTATGCATCAAATATTAAGCTCGGGTTTTGTATTCCACATACACAGTATACCAAAGAAAAACATTTCATTAATAACCGGCCCATGGTGCATAGACTGAGAAAGAGCAACAGTAAACAAACAGAGCTAGGGTGCGATAAATGAGGTTAAAATGGAAGTAATGCAATTATTCATTTTATAGGCTATGAAACACCAGTCATAGAAACGCATAGAAGTGAGAACAGAGAAATGTGCAGAAAAGGTCCAAGCTGAAGCAAAATCTAATAAGATTGAAATAAGTCATGAAACTCGGCACTAAATGGACATACCATTTAGTGCCGAGTTTCATGACTTATTAGATTCTAGTTTCATCTGTTTTGTTCGTGTTGTTTAACGCTGGTGTCACAGGCTATAATAATATCAAATATTTGAATAGCTGCTGACTGAAGTGATTCTTTTGTCATGCAGTGTTCAATTATAGTAATTGTATGTAATGAGAAATCCAGTGTAAAGGTAGTGAAGACAGATGTTGGGCTCAGAATGCAAAACAGGTTTGCGAAGATGCAGTTGCTTTGTGTTACCTTAAAGATTGTGCTATTTTGATATCATGAGAAACAGGTTTTGGGGTGTTTGGAACTTGATCTGTTGGCCATATCATCTAGATATACAAAGCAGTAATGCATGGAAAAGCCAAACAACTTAATTGTGCAGCGGCAAACCCTCTTTACATTGAGATCATTTTCACCGACGCCCCTTTCACCGTATAGTCTGATGTCCTTCTTAACCGAGGTCAGAACTTTATTAGAGGATAAAGATTGAACGCCATTGAAGAGCACTTGGTAATTCATAGGTTTTTCTCTTAAATTCACACTTTGGGTTAATAAACATTTTTCTCCTTGATAAAAATGAAAACTAGTAGCAACCAGTGAGTTGGAGTCGATCTGACAACTTGTCCAAGTGCAGGTCAAATTAATGATAGATTTTCTCAATGGTAAAGTGCATAGAGCAGCTGAAGAAATCATGTTGTCATTCATATATCCTAATGTTGACATGACCGTGCATGAGTGCGCTCCCTGACTCACCTTATTGTACAACACCAACGGGTTGTGCACTTGGACTAAAATAAGCTTAACATATATCCCGCTAGTCCGAACACGAGGTTGCCTCAGGTTGACTAACGCTGGCATATTTCCAGATTATAACTACAGAATGCTTTGGGTGTGACTTCGGTGTGAACCCTACACCATTTTAATAGGTTTGAAAAAAAGACCTTGATTCTATGGAAAGCGTGTGGTATTATTCGGAAGAGCAGGCAGAACTCCTGAATAAGTCATTAACTGTCAGATGCTGGATGAGTAAAATAAATTCTCATACAAGTCTGTGTAAATCTATACATGACCAAATTTGCTTTTAAATTAGTTCATCAGCATGCCATGCTTGAATCTCAATTTTTATCAATTAGAAGTGATATTAGCTCTGAGATTCTCTGTTGGGCTGAATTTCTTGGTTTATTTCCACTCACTTAGTGATATTATATTAACGCTTTTGTGTAAATGGATCTGTGTAAAAGACTGAACAGACTGCCCCTTGCTGAGCGCACACGGCGAAATAATTCTGCCGCTACTCGTTTCTTCTGATCTAGAATCAGTTTGTGTTGGAGTGTGTAGATCAGGGGTCACCAACCTTTTTAAAACTGAGCTACTTTTTTTGTACCGATTAAAGTAAAGGGCTACCAGTTTAAAACACACTTTTGAAATAACAAACTTGCTCAATTTACCTTTAATTGTATGTTATGATTAATAATGAATGATATTCATCTATGTAAAGACACTGATCATGTTAATGATTTCTCACAATAATGATCAACAATGATTTAACAAGGTAGGTAACATAAATATCAATATGCAAAACTTTATTTATATAAGTTATATAAACTTGTATAACTATATATAAATGTATACCAATGCAAGTGTGATTAAAAAAAAAAAAAGGCAAGAAAAAAATTCGATGCAGCTCACTGGTAAGGGGCGCTATGGGGAGCTATTTTCAGAAAAGGCCTGACCTGGTGGGGGACCTGGTGCTCGCGGGCACCATGTTAGTGACCCCTGGTGTAGACTAAGATTGGCGCTAAAATAGCGCCGGAGTGAGCAACAAAGTGTCAAAAGTTTCGGTTTAAATTGCAGCTGCAGGCATCGAAACAGTTTGCTGGAATAAAGAGATAATTAATGCCTTAAGCAGTTGCATCTTGGTGTGGTGTTTGCAGGCTTTCACAAAAACGAAGCAAACATTTAGTTAAGAGGAATAGTCTCGCTGTTTGTTCAGCTGTTTTTGTCCTACAAAGTCGCTGTTACCACTTTTACACCATTTTCAGTTTGTTTACAAATTAACAAGTTTTTAAATAAAGCATTACATTCTCTTGTGTTTGTACATGTTGGTTTGTGTAGCTTAGTTTAATCCAGCCATCAGCGAGTCCTTCATTTGGATCGTCCTACTGTTCTATATATGCAGCTCTCTTTCACTATATAAAAAGTTTTATTTATTTATTTATTTTTTCCTTGCAAATATCAGTGAAATGCGGTAATCCCCCGCTTTACCGTGGTTAGAATCTCGCACCCCCGGTTTATCGCGGACTTACATTTGCCACATAAATCATTTGTTTGGCTGATTTTTCTCTCATGGACAGATGATAGACCAAAAAACTTACAGGGAATAGTTTTAATGGAGTTTTATGTTGAAATTATGACATTTATTAATACAAATATAGGGATTCATTTTTAAATGAAGTCAAATGTTTATAAAGTACAGAAAGTCAAAAATGCGGTGACGTGTATCTTTAACTCCGCCCCTTTTTGACATTATAAGACACTTCAACCAATAAACAAGAAGAGAAACTACACATAGGCTGTGCTACTGCAGAACTGTAAATGTGATAGTGTACACAAAATTATATATGTAAAAAAATTTTATTTATATATTATATATATATATATATATATATAAAATGTACACTAAATAAAAAAATCATTTTTGGGGTGGTGTCTTTAGTGTTTTGGAACAAAACCACAGCGATAAATGGGGGATTACTGTATCACATTACCATATATTTAGAGTTTGTGGACACCTGATCATACGATTTGGAGGTGTTTTTTTGTGAGGAGACCTTGGGTGCAGTCAATTCATCCCAACTATGTTCAGTGGGGTAGAGGTCAGGGCTCTATAGTGGGGCACTCAAGATCTTCCACTCCAAACCATGTAAACCATATCTTCATGGAGCTGGCTTTGTGTATAGGGGCTTTGCCAAACTGGAAAGGTTTTTGGTCTCCTAGTTTGAGTGATAGAATATAAAAATTTGTGACTTCCAACAGTTTTGCAAAGACTGAAATTGTCAACAAGTGATGATGGACTTAATGTCCTCATTGACAACATTTTAATTTTCATTGAATTACAACTTACATCTTTTGATGGAGCAATTTTTTGTTGCTGTATGACCGATGTTTTGTGGCATATTGTGAAACATTCATCATATAGTAACATTAAAAATATGGTCTCTCACACAAATGCGGTCACCACTTTTTTTTTATTTACTTCTCACTTAGTGATTACTAACTTAAATTATATATTATGTAGAACAGATAATTCTACAGCATTTACACTTACATTGACAAATATACATAGAAGAAGAGATCTAGCTTACCTGGGTTTACCCATGTGCAGTGCTTTAAAGATGAGATAAATACATTTATCAGCATTTACTTGATGGTCTGTTTTCTCTCAAAGTTTTCTCTCCTTAGCTTATTCTAAAACATTCTCTGTACTCTAGTGAATCTCTGATCTTGCTGTAGTACTTATGTGTACTTTCAATCCTCACAGACAAATAAGTCCTTTTGCATGTCCGTGCCGACTGTCCCCCCTCAAGCCCACACGGCTCAATGACACTGTGGGACTTGTGCTTTTCTTGGTCTAGTTTTAATTGATGGGAGTGTGTAGGCCAAAGAACATGCCCTTATTCAACCTACTTTACAATGGCAGCACCATTTACATTTGCATTTATGGTATTTGACAGATGCCCCATTTTAAAGCAGCTCACAATGATTTCATTTATACAACTGAGCAGTTTAGGGTTAAGCTGAAGCTTGATGGTGCTGAGATTAAACTTGCAACCTTCCGACAAGAAGTTTAACATCTTCACCACATAGTGACAGTTTCCCAACTACAATTAACAGTGATCCCAATGTGTATGTGTGGCTCGGTTTAAAGCTGACTCATGTTTGTTTTTACAGGATGTAGGAAGAATGAAGATTGAGCTGTTTGCAGATGTTGTTCCTAAGACTGCTGAGAATTTTCGGTATGTTAAACGATTTAATCACAGGTTTACACCAGAGCTGACACAACTGGTTTATTCAGGATATACATGTTCTGTGTGCAGTCTTTTTATTAGTCAAAGGCTAATGTAGTATGCAGTACACACCTCATACTCCACCCACTCCCTCAGGGAAATTAATGTAAATTCAGGAAGCAAATCACGCATATTTTGCTCAGTACTGATTTCACGATGTATGAATCAAGCATAAACATTAGGATTATTGTATATTCCTTATAGACTCACAAATCACGTTTATTACATTTATACATCCGTGCAATTATCCAATGGAAACAATGCTCTGTATAAAATCATAAAGATGCATGTCACAAGTTCCAGTTAATATTCAGATCATACATCAGGGGATCTCAGTGACTTTGACTGTGGAAACTTCATACAAAGCAGAGTTTACACACAACTGTGCAGAAAGCAAAAAGCATCTATTGAGTGGTGGGTCTGCAGGCAGTTCTACCCTATTGGTGAGAATGTTCAGACAGTTTCCAGCTGACAGGAAGGCATTGGTAACTCAAACAGCCATACTATAAAACCATACAAAAAGAATGTATGCACAACACATTGTACCTTGAGGCAGATGGACTACACGAGCAGAAAATTACATCGGGTTCCACTCCTGTTAGCCAAGAACAGGAATCTGAGCTTGCATTGGTCACCATCTGGGTTAGTCGATGATCACTTGGTTATGAATTAAGGTTATTAAGGAAGATTTCCGTAATTGAGAACCATTTTTAACTTAGAAATAGAATATGTATAGAAATGTATTTATTTATTAAGCTCTTTACTATTAGAGAAGTATTTTTTCTAATTGACAGTTAGTTTGTAAACCCTTGTGTGTTTGAGAGTGTGTGTGTGTGTGTGTGTGTGTTGGTGTGTTGGTGTGTTGTTTTTTTTTTCACATAATGCTCTTGTGTATTGTCTTGCAGGCAGTTCTGCACAGGGGAATTCAGGTAACCAGGTCTAATTGCTTTGTACTGGGTCTCAGGAGAACTCTTCTAAGAATTGGTGTTATTTTAGACCATGGGTCACCAACCCTTTTGAAACTGAGAGCTACTTCTTGGGTGCCGATTAATGTGAAGGGCTACCAGTTTGATACACACTTCTGAAATAACCAATTTGCTCAATTTACCTTTAATTATATGTTATTATTAATCATTCATTATATTCATCTATATCTAGTCATCTATATTTTAATATTGTTATTTTCAAATTCACCCACGTGTGATTTAAAAAAGAATAGCAACAATAAATATTAGATGCAGCTCACTGGCAAGTGGCGCTATAGTGAGCTATTTTTTAGAAAAGGCCGCGTGGGCGACATGTTGGTAACCCCTGTTTTAGACCATATTGAAGCCTCATTTTTGCATGACCTTGAATTTCCTGACTAACACAAAGTTTTGCTTCATCGATTTGACTAAAGCAGTAAAGATCAGATGAATGAACCTGTGTTTTTTTAACTTGTTTGTGTTCATTTGCATCATGCAAATTGCTACAGGAAAGACGGCGTCCCGATTGGATACAAAGGATGCACGTTCCATAGGTAAGGCTGTATGTAGGGCTATGTATTTTCTTTGTTATTATTATTGTGATCGATTTCACTGTACAAATCATTTCACTATAATAATAATAATCACTTGTTTCTTCAACACATAAGTGGCCTCACAGCTCAGTTACTGTTTGTGGAATTGTTCTATCTGGTCTCCAGTTTCCTCCATTCACCTTCCAGTTCCTAAAAACATTCAAATGATTCTCAAATCAAATCGCCCCTGTTGTGTAAATGAGTTTGTGAAAATGTGCACGTGAAGCACTGAGATGGACTTCTGGGAAGCTTCTCACCACATGCCTCGTTTTATCCAGGATGGAGCTGTGACATTTTTGGGATTCAAACTCATGATTTCCTAAAAAGTACCACAAAAATGTTTCTGCTGCTCGTTTTTAACATCTTAGAAGAAATAATAAATGAAAGAGCAGCCAGTGAGTACAATCTTATGACCTTTTTGTTGTTTTGTTATCAACAATCTGTCCATTCCTTTGCTTGTGAACATGTTTAACACTCTTTATGAGAGCAATTCTGGGTATTCTTTAAGGATACACTGAATAATGGAAGCCTGTAAAGAGATTTTGCTCATGTACCTGAGCAAATTTACTCCCAAAATGACAGTTGGTGCAAATTTAAATATAGACATTGAAATCTATCCATATCAAAGAGAACATTTTACTTCCTTGTTGGTTGGACTGTGTCTCCAACAAGAGGCTCATTGTTGTTCAAAGATCAAATTAAGTATAGTCACACACACAAAAAAAAAAAAAAAAAGCTGCAAGGTTTTGAGTAACAGGGTGGAGTCATGAAACTGAGTTCACACATGTGGGTAGTATAATATTAATGGTCGTGAGGCGAGAAAAAGAGGTAGTGTGCATTTTGGAAAATACCTCTGTAATATATCTTTCTCAATAGGAACTGGAATAAACGTGTAAAATTTCCTAAAAGCATACAGAAAGCAAGGTTTTTGGCTCGGAGTATGGCAATTATGAGAAAAATGGAGTTTTGTAATCCAGTAAGTATGGTTCATTGGGACGATAATGGAAAGTGACATGTATACTAATAAATTGACAGAACTGATCCGAGGGATTTAGGACGCAGCGTAATTAAAGAGGGTGGAGTTTAAAGCCGTTTAATTTTGATCGAGGAAGTGGCATGGAAGCTGAGATGTTTGTGGTTGGGTGCGTGTCTGTTCAAGACAGCAAGTGAAAAAGCAATAAAAAAAAAAAAAAGTGTTTGGGCAATGAAAGAATGGAAAATGGAGACATTCCAGTTGTCCCAAGCAATCCAGGTATAATCATAGCTACCTGTGACATGCTCGCAAGTATGTATTAGTGACATGGTGGGATCTGCAAAAAGGTATTGTGGGTTAGTTCTTCACATAAACACTTTCATGTCGATGACAGATGAGCTGCCAAATACTCCAAACAGATATAAGGTTAAAACCTGCCTAATACACTGCGTGTTTGCCTGATTTCTTAATTATTATTTTTTTTGCATGTTTGTCACACTTTAATGTTTCAAATCAACAAAATAATTTAAATATTAGTAAAATATAACGCAACTGAAGGTTAAATTAAGGTTTTTAATATTGAGGGGAAACTAAATCCAAAACTACATGGCCCTGTTGAAAAAGTTGGCCACACTTAGCAGCAACAACTGCAATCAAGTGTTTGTGATATCTTGCAGTGAGACTGTTATAGCGCTGTGGAGGAATTTGTTGTAATTTAACCACATTAGTGGGTTTTCGAGCAGGAAACACCTTTTTAAGGTCATGCCACAGCATCTCAATAGGATTTAGGTCAGGACTTTGACAAGGCCACTCCAAAGTCTTCATTTTGTTTTTCTTCAGCCATTCAGTGGTGGACTTGCTGGTATGTTTTGCCATTTGGCATCATTGTCCTGCTGCAGAACCCAGGTTTGCTTCAGCTTGAGGTTACAAACAGATCGCCGGACTTTTTCTGTCAGGATTTTTTAGTTAAACAGCAGAATCCATGGTTCCATTTATCACAGCAAGTCTTCTAGGTCCTGAAGCAGCAAAACAGCCCCAGACCACACTACCACCACCATATTTTACTGTTGATATGATGTTTTTTTTCTGAAATGCGGTGTTACTTTTACACCAGACTTAATTGGATGCACACTTTACAAAAAGTTAAACTTTTGTCTCGTCAGTCCACAGAGTATTTTCCCAAAAGTCTTGGGGATCATCAAGATGTTTTCTGGCAAAACTGAGACAAGCCTTTATGTTATTTTTGCTCAGCGGCGGTTTTCGTCTTGGATCTTTGCCATGCAGACCATTTTTGTCCAGTCTCTTTTTTTTTTTTTTTATTATGGTGGAGTCATGAACTGACCTTAACTGAGGCAAATGAGGCCTGCAGTTCTTTGGATGTTGTTCTGGGGTCTTTTGTGACCTCTTGGATGAGTCATCGTTGTGCTTTTGGGGTAATTTCTTTAGATCTTGGCATGATGTCAAGCTTTTGAGGATCTTTTGTTCTACTTCACTTTGTCAGGTTCTATTTAAGAGATTTTTTGGTAGCAAACAGGTGTGGCAGTAATCAGGCCTGAGTGTGTTTAGAGAAATTGAACTCAGGTGTGATAAACCAGTTTTAACACAGGGCCATGTAGTTTTGGATTTAGTTTTCCCCCAATAATAAAAACCTTCATTTAAGAACTGCATGTTGTGTTCACTTGTGTTATCTTTTACTAATATTTAAATTAATATTTCAGATCATCAAACTAAAGTGTCATAAACATGCAAAAAAAGAAAAAAATCTGATCACACCGCTGTATATTATAAAACACCCCATGGTCCTGTCAAAACATCTCTGATTAATGGCAGAGACCCTGGCAACAAGAATGTAGCATTAGTCCTGTAAGTTGGGGTCTGGGACGTCCATCGTTCAGATTAGTCTGTCCAGCACATACCAGAGATCCACAGTTGAATTGAGATCTGGAAAATCTGGAGGCCAAGTCAAGACATTAAAATCTATTTTCATGTTCCTTAAACCATTCCTGAACATGGTGCATTATCATGGTAAATACCAATAGTGAATACTATTACCATAAAGGGGTATACCTGGTCTGCAACAATGTTTAGTTAGGTGGTAAGTTCCTAAACATACATAAATGTTTATGCTAGGACCCAGGGTTTCCAAGCAGGACATTGCCCAGTGCACTGCACTGCATGCACCAGCTTGCCTTCTTTTTAAAGTGCATCTCTTTCTCAGGTATAAGATGCACATGCATACACTGGGCCATCTACATGTTGTAAACATGATTTATCAGGCAACCTTCTTCCAATCGTTGGTCTATTTCTGATGCTCAAGTGTACATTTTAGGAGCTTTTGGCTGTGGGCAGGAGTCAGCATAGGCAGATACAGCAAGCTGTACTGACACCTTTCTATCATGAACTTTTTCAGCAGATTGTGCTACAGTAGCTCTATGGGATCTATGGGACCAGACGGGCTAATCTTTACTGTCCGTATGATCAATATTTCTTGTGTGCCAATGAGCGTGTTGCAAATTTACCGGTTGTTGGACAAGATTTAGCAGGTATTATTGCATATTGGAAACTTCCTCTTATCGGTGTCGCTCTCATCCTCATGGTTGCCCTTTTTTTTTTTCTGTCGGCCCATCAACTTTGAAGTGTTCACTTGCTGCCTAATATATCCCATTCCTTGACATGTGTCAAAGTATGAGGACAATGTTATTTGTTTCACCTGTTATGTTTGTTTGGATCTAATGTTTCTAGCCACATACTATAATACATTGTATTATACTGACTTGTTTTATTTTCTTATCCTCTCAATACAGGGTGATTAAAGACTTCATGATTCAAGGTGGCGACTTTGTGAATGTAAGTTTGAACTGTGTTTTTTTTTCTTTTTTTTTTTCAAGCAAATAGGCAGGACCTGTAATTCAGAAAGTACACAGCAATTGTTTGCCCTGTGAATTTGTACAAGTGACCATGTGTTTGCACTCTGGGTGCGGTAAATCCTTCGACAGCCTCAATATGTTGATATTTTTATTTCACTCTGTACCAAAATAAGCATTTCACTGTAGATGCAGAGCAAATATTTTAACCATTAAGCATTATTTCAAGTTTTAGTTTGATTTGTTATCAAGCTTCTGAAAAAGGCATTGTAATGCGGCTTGTAATTCATGTGAGAATTCTAACAGAAACACAGTGGTACACTTAACACATCCTGTAACTTTGGATCTTCTACAGACATAAACGTTCATCCTGGCCATTAAATCCCAATACTCTTTATTCCACCCATATTGATGAAGCCTTTAAAATGTTGTTTGGGAACACAATTATCCAATAAATGCACATTTGAAATACCTGTATGTTAAAATCACTTTCACATTCTTGACGCAAATTAATATACACTTTGACCTCCCATATTCACATTTCTTTAGGTTTCTACAGCCCTGCAAGTAATATTCTAATTCTAATTTCTAATTTCCATTATTAGCACCTAATTTACTCATAGATACTGTAAATATTAGCCCTCAATTTGTGAACATTTAATTTCAATAAACACTATATTTATTAGAACAACATTTGGGAGGAGGAGGAGGAGCTTGATATAAAATTTAAGGACAGGATTCAAGCTTTTCAGTTTCAAATGGTGTAATTACTTTTAATTTAAGTTTTAATTGTCCATTGTTAATATAAAAATTGGTCAAAATCGTCTGTGTGAACGCTCTAAAACAGACCAGCCACGGCATGTGTTTCAGTTATGTGCAACTTCAAATATATTTTTATATTTTAAAAATATATTTTAAATATATCAGTATTTGCTTTAAGTCTTAATTTTAAAATCCTGGGTTCGGTTCATTTCTACTGAATCAATATTTTGAATAAACACACAAGACACTTTCACAAACTGGGCTATTGCCACTCTGTTAGGTCAGGTGACTCCTACTGCTAAATGAGGTCATTTCAAATCCAGTGCTAAACACTTACCATGCCATAAGAATTTATTTTTATTTGTTTGTTTTTGAGCAACAAAAAAAAGGGAACGTTTCTAGAATGCAACTGATTTATGGCTTATATTATATTTCTTTGAACAACAACAACATGGAAATCTGGGGACTTGATGAAAACTGCTCTGATAGTTCCATGTCATTTGCAACATTAAGAAGTGTAAAATATATTTGATAAAAACATCAGAGATTCGAAACGTATTAAAAACAAATGTCTCCTGTGTTTACTGTATAGACAAAAGTTTGTGGACACCTAAACATATGATTGTGATTTTAAAAAAAAACGCCCATTCCACATTTAGTCCCTATTTAATGTTCTAATAGCCTACACTCATCTGGAAAGGTATTGCACTAGATTTTGGAGTATTGCTGTGGAGATTTGTGAGGTCAGGTACTGATGTAGAGTGAGGAGGCTTGGGTTACAGTCAGTTTTACAATTTATACTAAAGGGTAATCAGCAGGGTTAAAATCAGAGCTCGAATGCAGGTCACTTAAGATCTTCCACTCCAACCCATGTAAACCATATGTTCATGGAACTTGCACAGGAGCATTCTGGAACAAGTTTGTGTCTCCTAGTTCATGTAATTATTACATTGAATGCTACCCCTTCCAAAGACATCCTATACAAGCGTGTGCCTCCAGCTTTGTGGTAACATTTTGGGAAAGAACCACATGTGGTATATTTGTCTTTATTGTGTATCTTTTTCACACAGTCTAGGTTTATTAATCAAACTGGATTCTTTAATAAATGTCTTAGGATAATTTAGATGTACTTGAACACTTGCGTCGTGGTTGCCAGAATCGTTTAATACTGAAATTTTGCCAGTCAAAACAAAGCCAGAGCCGGTCAAACTGGTAGAGTGTATATAATACCTGCTGTAGAGCTCTGAATTGGAACGCTGACTGCACCCCAGGCCTGCACCCTCACTCCACATCATTGCCTGACTTTACTTGTTGCTTAATGAGCGCAAATCTCTTCCCAAAAGACTGGAGGTTAATTTAACAGCAAATGGGGTTTAAATGTGAAATGGGATGTTTTAAAAAGCAATGTCTTAAGCTTTTGTCTGTACAGTGTAGAAGGTGCTTAACAGGTATAGACCTTGTAAATGTCTCCATATGCATGAAATAGCTTTTACCCCCAGGAATATTTTGTGTATACTTAATATAGATAAATAGTATAGATATAGAGCAAACCTGCAAATTGTTAAATATTAAGCGTCTTTCAGAAATGTCTGAATGTCCTCTTTCACCCTCTAGTGTTCAAAATCTGATGCAGCTAGGTTACACGTGTGTGTGTGTGTGTGTGTGTGTGTGTGTGTGTGTGTGTGTGTGTGTGTGTGTGTGTGTGTGTGTGTGTGGTATGAATCTCTGAACTCTCACTCCACCATGTGTTCTTCCAGGGAGACGGCACAGGCATCTGCAGCATCTACAGAGGTCCATTCGCAGATGAAAACTTCAAACTAAAGCATTCTGCTCCAGGCCTGCTGTCTTTGGTACATAATCACACACATTTACACATTGTTTTAACATGTCCATTGTTGTGGACCATCATTCACAATGGTGAAATGAGGAAATGCTGGAACGTTCTGACTCTTTTCGAATGCGAAATTGTGAAACATTTCTCACCTGAGTGAGATAATTTGGGGCTGTTGTTTTAAAAGTCATCGTACTGGTGTGAGTAAGACTTGGACCAGGATGCTATGAATAAAGAAGTAATCTGCAAATGCTTTACAGATTTCTCCCTCACATTGTTTTGTAGCAAACATTAAAAAAAAAAAAAAACATTATACTTGATAACTTTTTTAATTTACTGATTAAATAGAATTACTAATACAGCAATACAATACCAACAATACAGAGCTTTCAAATACATGAAAGCATTTTATTTATTTATTTATTTATTTATTATTAATATAATTTTTTTTACATTGAAGGTTCAATAAGTTCAGGTCAGTAGATAATATTTATTATATCAATATTAATGCGGTCAGGAATTGCTTGCTGGCAGTGGCAAATGTGACCCATATGGGGCATGTTTTAAAAGACGAGTGTAAAAGTGGTTTCTGAATTACATTGGATTGTGCACATTTACATGATTTGTAGGGAAACAAAATATTCTTTATACAGAAGATTTCTGATCCTGATAAGGAACTTGAATGTTCAAGTGGTGACCATTATTTATGTAATTTAGAGGTCATATGATGGTCTTCATAGAAAGTTTCGGGGGAATTTTATAATATTATATTACAGCTTTATGATTTACCATTAATGTACTATATACAACTATATACATATCATTTTATTTGCATTTTATTTTTCATTTTATTGGAACTTTAGAGATCTAATATCCCTTTGTACTGTGATTTTCTTTTATTTATTTATTTATTTATTTTTATTTTACATCTTGGAAGTCACATATTTTTACTCAACTTCTGGTGAGTGTTTGAGTGTTTTCAGCTCTGAATCTTATTAACATTCCTTTATTCCCTGTTTTTCCTGTTCAACAGGCAAACAGTGGCCCAGGAACAAATGGTTGCCAGTTTTTCATCACCTGCACAAAATGTGACTGGTTAGACGGGAAGCATGTCGTGTTCGGTGAGTACACAGTGACTGTACTTTCCAGGTGACCATACGATGTATATAGTTTTTTTCTAATTTGGGAAAGTAAAGTATATTTCATGCAAACAGGAATCAATTGAAACCGATACCAGATTAATGGCATTCCAGAAATCTATTGAACTGTTTCTTATTTAATTCTTTTCATTGCAGGCAAAGTGGTGGATGGTTTGCTCATCATGAGAAAAATTGAGGTGAGTTGATTTGAATTCATAAACCGAGCTCCTACCCTGGATATAGGTTAGCGAGTCAGACAATATTTGCCACATGGCTGTCCTTATGACCCTGTGCTTGACATTTAAGAATGAATGTGTTTTTGTGCAGCATATGGTGCCATTTGGTGAGCAACATAGGTTTGAAGCATTAGTCATTTCCACTGGCTCCGACTGTGAGCTCAGGGCACAGAATGCCAGCCAGATTTACATTGTATTTACACTCCCACCAGGGGACGCACAATTGGCATTTCGTTACACTCAAGCTGCCTTACTTCCTGAAAGTAATATGATCTTAAATAAATGCCAGATTAAGTAGGGATGCACTGAAGCACTTAATTTCACAGAAGAGTACAAATACAGCTTTGCATGTTCCAAAAATATTACAAAACGTTATTATAATCAGGTTGCTATTATAGGGAAGATGATGTTTTTCAGAGAACAAAGTGCGTTCACATCGGTGGGAGTGACCGTTAATTAGCATGATACGTATATGAGGCTTATGATCTCTAGTATTTTATGGTATTGAGGGTTGGACCATTTTGAGTAAGAGTGTAGAAGTAAAACCAGTAAATGAGTATGGTGTTAGACCATACCTGATCAACTTGATATTTGCTGCTTGGTTATGAATCTCTGTAAACTGTGACCGAAATCTATGACCTCTTCAGAGTTGACTTGTATCCTAACGGCGATTTTGTTTTTTGTGCTGTTTCTTGGCAGTCGAAGTACATTTGACATTTTGGTTGTGACCGCAACGTTTGCTTTTTCAAATACCGGCGAAAATAAGACGAGTCATATTCCCGTCTTCAGATCTGCTTTCTTACATTCTTTTTGCTTTGACAGTTACTGGACGATGGCATGCTCATCATGTTAATCACAGTCCTAGACCGTTTGTCTTGCTGTTAATGGATAACTAAGCAACAGTAGATAAATTGTGTGCTTCTGTAAATAATTTAATCTAAAAGCTGTGAAAAGAATGAGAACATTTACAGTATTCATTTTACTGTAATTACATCAATATTTTATATTTACATTTACAGCATTTGTATATGCCCTTATCCAGAGTGAGTTACAATTATCTTATCTATACTACAACAACATTAAGGGTCTTGCTCAAGTGCACAGGAGCAGCAACTTAGTGGTGCTGGGGTTTGAACTCGCCACTCTTCGATCAGGCGTCCGATGTCCTCATCACTGAGCTACCACTTCTCCATATTTTAAAACAAGTAGAATAACTACTTTACTGACTGAGTAGTGCTGTGTACTTTTTTAGTGTTAATCATTCTGCAAGCGACCTGGCAAAAAATTAACACAAGATTACTATCTTTTAATGTGATGACTTACTAGCAAGCAGTTTTGCAGGAAATGTTTTTTCGGTGGTTGCGAACAAACCTACTCATTTATTATTTTTTTAAGTAGAAATCCATTACTTGGGGTTTTTTTTGTGAATTTTTTGTGAATTTTACTCAGAAATTTTCATTGGGAGTGACGAGGATGGACTGGATTAGAAAAGAGTTTATTAGAGGGGACAGTGCATGTAGGACGTTTTGGAGACAAGGTGAGATTGAGAAGGTTTGGACATATGCAGAGGAGGGACATGGGGTATATCGGTAGGAGAATGCTGAGGATGCAACCACCAGGAAGGAGAAAAAAAGGAGGTGGATGTGGTGAGGGAAGACATGCAGGTAGTTGGGTTGAAAGAGGCAGATGTAGAGGACGGGGGGTATGGAGACGGATGATCCGCTGTGGCAACCCCCTAACGGGTTAAGCCGAAAGAGGGAAACGAAGATAATCCAGAAACGTCAGATATTATTGTTATTGGGAACAACTCCGACACATTTTGAAAGCAACACAGCTTAATACTCACTTCATGAGCTCACTAGGTTAATGTGGGCTACAATAATGGCATTGTGGAATCTATACCCAACAGAATACCACCTGAGTTTCAGCCTTCATATAGAAACAGAGAGTAAAGTAAAGGCTATCCCCATTTAAACTTTTACAAAGGCTGCTGGAGCACTTTGTTAACCAAGTTATATCATGAAATCTGATCTCAGGTGCTCAGTAGAGGAGCATTTGATATGCATAACAATACCAGGTGTAAACAGCAGCTCTCCTCTCCGTCTCAGCTGTCCACAAGTGATCAGATCACCCGAGGTGGATGTTAATGCCAAGGAGTGAACAAGGCCACTGTGGAGTGTGATATTGGATGATTATTAACTTTTTTTCCATCACAGTGGCACAGCTTAATCTTTATCTCATACTGCCTTTAGTACACAAAGGTGTCAAATTCTCTGTTCTGATAGGCTAAAAGGTGTTGTACTTAAACAGCATGTCTCTGTGTCAGTGCAATACAGATTTATAGCAATGTGCTTGTTATAAGCTGTTGTAATTTCAGATGAACACTCAATTTTATTGTGACAAAATAAAAAATGTGATTTCACATTTTTAAAGAATCCGTCATATATTTTTAAGCCACATCGTGGAATGTTTGTAGGATTTATATAGAATATGCAAACATAACCAGCAAATAAACCGATTCAATACGAATAAGGTCACAGGAAAGTCAAATGTGGACAATAGTTTTTCTTTAAAAGCTTACTTCTAATTAATTTGTATTTAAGACTATTTTAGATTAAATGAGTAAGAAAAAAAGACACTATAACGCCTTTAAGAGTACATTCAAATGAATGAAAAAGTGTGTCCTTTTTTTTATTTTTTATTAATGATACTGTTATTGCTGACAAATTACTGATTAAAACACTTTGGGTGTGTCTTTATAAGAAAATATTAAACCTCATTTTAGATCAAATGAGTAAGAAAAAAAGACACTATAACGCCTTCAAGAGTACATTCAAATGAATGAAAAAGTGTGTCCTTTTTTTTATTTTTTATTAATGATACTGTTATTGCTGACAAATTACTGATTAAAACACTTTGGGTGTGTCTTTATAAGAAAATATTAAACCTCATAGGTTCGACAGATGTCTCGACTTTGTCATCAGTTATTTTCCCAGAACAACACACCCCGTCAATCCCCTGTAATGCACACTTAGCAAACTGTAATTCGGCCATTCTTTAAAGCGTCATTATTTCCTGGTGCTAGTTTATGCTAGATCATGTAGGTGACAGTTGCAATATCCTGACTAGTATTCTTAACTTTTATTTAATAATTTTCATTCTTCACTACTAATCATTGCTCTTCTAACTTGTGCAAGAATGCTTTAATATTGTTAGTACAATTTTGCAAAAGTGTCTTTCCCTCATATATAAAAGTGCTTACTATGATTAAATTGTACAATCATGATTTCCTATCATAGTAACTGTTTAGAGTCCAATGTCTGATTGGTTTTGGACTTCACTATATTCTTTCATCTCGCTTTCAGTTCCGTTAATAGGTTTTGGTCACACTTAAAAAAATTTCTCTGGGGTGGGAAAAACAGGGGGGAAATTTTTAGTATTAACTTTGTAAAGGCTGTTATGTATAAAAACCCTTCTTTATTGATGTGTTGCAGAACGTGCCTACAGGACCAAACAACAAACCCAAACTACCCATCGTCATCACTCAGTGTGGAGAAATGTGATTTGTTTCTTTCTATCTTTCTGTACAAACAGCAAATTTTCCTGACATTTTTGTCGTCTACATCACCACGTTGCTGTGTTGTAGCATCTTCGTCACAAATTCCAACACAAATACCTGTGATGTCCTACCTATACATTTATAAATCTAATAGAAAACCATGGCAAGATAAATACAGAAGACAAGTGTGTCCTGTTCTTCTTCAGGCACAGGAAGAATACTTTCATTGTCCACTTTTTGGATCGTTTTACAGTTAACTATTCACAATGTTGTCTGACCGCATTCTCTGCCAAGTATCCTGAATAAATTTCAGCTTTCTTTTTGTAAGAATCAGTTTCATTTATTCCTCGACTTTCCATGACTACGTGTTGTTAAAGCACCCAAATAAAATCAAACTACAATGTTATTTTTTCAGCCAAAAAATTGTCCGAGCTCTACAAGTTCTGAAGCATTTAAAGCATCAGGAGTTGAAACCAAACCGATCCTTTATGCTAAGGCGTGTCATTTAATGCCAGTTTCTGACTAGTGAAATTTCTATTGTCTCTGCTCCTTCTTCAAATCCACATCCTAACCTATCCAAAAGCCTCCCTCTCTACCCACCATCATGGCCTATACCCCCATCCCATCCACACAAAAGAGCCTTTTCAGCAGAAGTGCTGGAAGAGCTCTGGTCTCGGCAGGAGGTTTCTGAGGGTCAATGTTAAAGGCCGTCTTTGTGCCGGGCCGTTAACAACAAGCTCTTCACACGCCGTCCAGCCACTCGGCTGCAGCGCCAGCACAACATTTACATGACAAAAGTGGAGGAGGTTGTGTGGGACTCACACTGCCTTGACTCGATTCCATCGAGTGGTCCAGTTTGAAATGCAATGCGGTGTAGTGTCTGGGTAAGGGGATGTGCGTTTGTTTCTACAATGAAAAATCTGAATTCAGGCACAAGGTTAAAAATAGACATGGTTTACACAGTGCCATATTACTCTATGAACATGTCTGGCTGCTTAGATAACTACTGACTAGACTAAGTTTAGTTTCTAATTAAAGATACATAATATAATATATTCCATTTTTAAAAAAGTGTCTCGAGTTTAGCTTTGTCTGAGAGCGCATTACTATTATTTTAAAGTAATAAGTACAGCCTCTTATGTATTGGGGGCTCATATAAAAGGACTATATGTTCCTGTTAGTGTTGAGGTTTTCAGACGTGTATTGAGTAACAGGGGGGTTGTAAATGATATGCTCCTGTGCTGATTACATTTAGCAAAAAAATAAAAAAAATAATCTATCAGCCGTAATTTCGATGACATTCCACATTAAAGAGCTGGATTGAATTTCAGCGGGACTTTTCTCATATTTTAAAACATGTTGGAGCTGATATCCCGACATTTCCAGTCGAGCCCGCGTGTATAAAATTGCAGGCATTCGTCTAGAGTCCTTTCCGTCTCCATTTTACCTACATGTAAAGCAATTTCTTTCTCGATGTGCAACCAGCCAATCACAGTCCCTCTACACACCGACATACAAGATTGACATGTAAGCCACCCAATGAGCCTGAAGCAAAAGTGCGACGCAGGAGAAAGTTAAAGGTCTCCACCAATCCGATGAAAGTGTGGGATGTGCGCTCAGGAATATCCTCCAGTGCCTTTTCTCATTCCGTCCAGTTCGATCGGCAACGGGAGCGGAGAAAGGAAAGCAGAGAGCCCAAAGGCAGTAGCCCCCACCACCGCCGGCCCAGGTTACCATCTAGCACCGGGAAAGAACACACTAGAGAGCCACCGCCGGCTTTACCAACAAGAAACCACCATGAGCAGCGAGGCCGAAACACAGCAGCAGCCGCCGCAGCCTGCCGCCGATGCGGAGAGCCCATCCAGCCCGGCAGCCGCAGCTACCGCGGGGGATAAGAAGGTCATCGGTGAGTTACCTGCTTCAGTAAACCCAAAGTAGTCTAATGACCAGTATGAGGTATTTTTACACAGTGGATATATATACCGCTCTGTGGTACCTCAGTAGCCGTGTTTTCTCTGTTGGGTATCGGGTTTTATTAATTTTCGGCGGTTCGCTCTGTGGTAACTGTGTGAAAACAAATATATATAAAACGGTACGGTTGTTCAGTACGTTACACAGTCCTGTATCCTTTATGGAATAGAGATAATAATTTGTTTAGTCAGATAAACCCTCAATCCGGACCACGGCTCATCGTAAAATAACACACGCTCTGCTCCTCCATTGGTGTTGCGTGTCAGCGCGCCGCCGCTTCAGGGCTCAAAGGAGGATTAGCCGAGATGCTAATTTAGCAGTCGAGATGCTAATTTAGCTAAGCGCTAACGCGAGGCCTGCGCGTGCGTGTTCCAGCGCTTGTTTGGCTTTTTTTGTCCCCACCGAAAAACTTAAATTCGAAATTTTACTCAGATCGTAAGTAAAATAGTTACTCGAACAAAATAGAATCTATTTGGGGCGAAATTGCGTGATCTGATTTACCGGTAGGGGACACGGCGGTTGGCTTTAGCCGTGTGCCGAGGCGATCTTGGCCTTGATCATGACCCGCGGTGTGTGTCCTCAAAATACTCGTACTGATGGCTGGTTCTCAGTTTGTTTGCTTGTGAGCAATACTATAAATGTTTAATAATCCACCCCCCGTTACTTTAATTTCAAAGAATAAAAATCTCTTCAGAATGAGTGTAGCTACTCTTTGTTTGCAGTAGTTTGTATATGACTAGTCTTCTGGCCTACCTGGACTGTGCGTTCATATGGCCAGAGCGAAAACCAAACGCTGGTGATTTTAACAGGAACATAGTTCATCTAGGGATTTTAATTGGATTGTCAGGAAATAATCACAAATGAACCAGGAGGCCCAAACTGGAAGTGCTGTTGGCTGGATGCTTAACTCGCTCTTCCCAAAATGTCCGCCGCGCGGTCGGGATGCGGAGATTTCTATTGTCTGAGCGCACACGGCTTTCAGGGGATTCGTGGGAACAACACTGAAACGCGCCGCTTTGTCAGAAAACCTTTTCCGTGGCAGCATTAAACGGTTCGTGTAATGTAAACCCGGGGTGAAATAGGTCGGATGTTTGCTTACCGACCTCCTGTCCGACCACATGGCTGAGGCTAGCTGCTAGAAGTGCACTAGTTAGCAGCTGAGCGGTGTACATGCACTCACCTCGTCCCCCCTCTAACCCGGGGGTATGGGGTTTCACTGGATTTTATTCATGTAAAACACTACGCAATAATGTGTGCTGGTGATCTAGTAGTTTTTTACGAGGAAACTATTGGTGTACCACGTGTGGACCTGAGCGTGTCTTCCTGCTTTTAAGCTTCAGCGTGTCATTTCCTTGAAATAAAGAATCGGCGTTGATTCAGTTCAGTGACCCGAAGTGACTCGTAATAGGAGAATTGTTTATCCAGGATGTACCGTGTGCTTGAACTCCTTACTGAAATCAGCAGCTCATTTTAAACACGACTCATTAGCAGGACGATTTAGGAAATAAAAGACCCTCTGAGCAGCTGGTTATGCAGCCCAACGAGTTTAGATCATGGACTATAAACAGCGCGACAGTTGGAAGCTATAAATAGTTTTTGCTTCGAGTTTGGCAATGGTTTAGGCTCCTGGTGCCTTTAGCTGCATATAGTTTTGGTGTTTGAGATTTCATTCACTTTTGTTTGTGTATGAAAATTAAGTGTTGCACATGTTTCTTGTTCTTATGTCCTGTTTTTCTTCCCCTTCTAGCAACAAAGGTTCTGGGCACAGTGAAATGGTTCAATGTAAGAAATGGCTATGGTTTCATCAACAGGTAAATTGCTTGAACAACCTCAGAAATTAGACGGTGTGTGTGTATATATGGGTCAGGGAACATCCTCAATCCTATTAGTTTTGAAATACTTATAGGCAAGCTGCTGATTCACAGCACTATTTATTTTAGTTTATTTATTCCTGTTCTATGTGTCAATTTTTAATGTTTGTTTTTGTTGTTGATTCAAAGGAATGACACAAAAGAAGACGTCTTTGTACATCAGGTAATCATTTGCTGTTTGCTGATCGTTTTGTTCATTGTAGTTACATAAATTTGAGGAAATGTTCGACAAACGCAATGCAATCTAATTTTTGATGGTTTGTTTTCAGACTGCGATAAAGAAGAATAACCCAAGGAAATACCTTCGCAGTGTAGGGGATGGAGAGACTGTGGAGTTTGACGTGGTTGAAGGAGAAAAGGTGAGCTCTACATATGGACTATCGGCAAAACTTCATATGAAAGTCTGTCAGTAGGTTGACTCGGTGCATATTTCTCTCACTGTCATATGGCTGCTGGTTTTTAGAAGTTAAAGAAGTTACAAACTAGTATTAGGGTTTTGAATCTGTTAGAGTCCCTTTTGAAATTGTGGTCAATTATTTCCCCAATACTGACATTTTAACCACAATCCTGCAGGGTGCCGAAGCAGCCAATGTGACCGGGCCAGGCGGCGTCCCCGTGCAGGGCAGCAAATATGCGGCTGACAGGAACCGATACAGACGCTACCCACGCAGAAGGGGCCCACCACGTGACTATCAGGACAACTACCCCAGTGATGGAGAGGGAGACAAAAGGGAGGCAGGAGACAGCGCTGGCGAAGGGGATCAGCAGCAGCAGCGCAAACCCTCCTTCCCCGGCAGGAGGCGCTACCCCCCATACTACGTAAGAAGACGCTATGGCCGCAGACCACCCTACACCAATGCTTCATCCAGAGGAGAGATGACAGAGGTATGTGGGCACTTATGTCTACACTTGTTGGTGTTTTGGTAGATTTATGGTTAGCTTTTTTTTTTGTATTAATCCCCCATGTTTTTTTTTTTTGTTTTGTTTTTTTAGGGTGGAGAAGGTGATGAGAACCAGGGTGGTCAAGACCAGGGCAATAAACCAGCGAGGCAGAACTACTATAGAGGCTACCGTCCAAGGTTCAGACCAAGGTTGATTAATCGTGTTGATAGTGTTAGGGTCTGATTGTCTGTTTGGTAATATAAGTGAAGGAACAACATGTAGGGAAGGTGTTCTTTCTAAGGCTTTATTGCTTACAAGGCTTTGTACACACAGGGGCCCACCTCGACCCCGCCCTGCACGGGAAGAGGAAGAGGATAAGGAGAACCAGGGAGAGGGCGGTCAAAATCAGGAGCCCAGACAGCGACGCTACCGCCGCAACTTTAACTACCGCCGCAGACGGCCTCAGACTACCAAGCCCCAGGACGGCAAGGACAGCAAAGCAGCCGATGCATCATCCGACAAATCAGCCGCTCCCGAGGCCGAACAGGGCGGGAACGAGTAGACCAACCGCCACCGGCATCACCATCTCGGAACATCCTGCCGGGTTGGTTTTAACCCTTTTCCGCCTTAATCAGAATTTATTCTGTAATATAATCATGCTGTAGCTAAAAACAAAGTGTTTAACCATTGCTGTAAATAAAACCACTGTGTTAGAGAAATAAAAAAAAAATGAAGAATGAGCTCTAAATGTGTGTTTAAAGTAATTATTAAAGACCTGATTCAGATGAATGTAAAGTGGTTGGCGGAGGTTTTTTTTTTTAAAGCTGTAAGGTGACTGTAGTTTATGACTAGACGTTGACACATTTGGGGCATTTCTGTGTACCAGTTACTTTCGAAATGCGACGTGGGCAAAACACATTCCTTGTACTGCGATGAGGGTGGTGTTTCTAGTAATAATGACTGTGCATACAAAGGTCATGCTTTGTACAGTTCCGTCAGAAGGAAACGCCACAATCATTCGATTGATGATAAACTCCCACTCGTTTCATAACACAAGACGAAATAAGTATCAGTGCAACACTGCCATGTTTAAATATACAGGCACCACAGAAATGATTGATTTAAATATAAGTAATAAGTAAATGTTTAGTGGACAGGGAACATCTAATATCCAGAAGAGATGGTGTTCAGTTCACTTTTTTGCCCCTTATGATCAGACTTTAGCTCATGCTGGCTGATTTATAATGTGGTGGGGTTGAGAGCAAACAGGAGGTTTTGCTCCCAGTTCCCACCACTGTTTCTTTGTAAATTTCAATATGGAGGTTATTTGTGATGCATGGATATGGCACAAGTTTAAAACTTTGTAAACGTGTCCTTAATCACACCCGATTAACTTTTCTTCCTTTTCCTTTCAGTTTTGTCAACATGAAGAAACATCCAAGATCTGAGCAATAAGAACCAGATTTGACCTGACGATCGTCTAAGCTTGCAACACGCATTTGACCAGATTACCACCGATTGCCTGCAGAATCTATGCAGCCCTGTTTTTTCTTTTCCATTATTTTTGTGACAGCTAAAAGTTTTGGGGAAACAACAGATGTTTTTCTAAATCGGTCTTAAGTTTTTACACCAAATGGTTTTTAAAACAAAAAAAAATAATTTGATATCTGGTCAGTTTGACATTTTTAAATAACTTTTTATGTATCCAAACACGAATTTTAACAAAAGCAAGCTCAAAATAAAAGTCAAACATGAAGTTTCTCACTGGTTTGTTGTGTCTCATTCCACCCTCTGACATGTGCATAGAGTTCATTCACACCATTAAAGGCTCACATTTCTACTCTTCAGAGCAACTGCTGCCTCTTGTATAGTAAGTGACAGCAGGTATATTATGCTTTAGACTGAGAGGTATGTGATTATAGTCCTTGATCAGACGTTGGTCTCTTTACGCAGTCGCTGCATGCGCTGTATGTTGCCCTCAATAGCAATGGGGTCAGTAATCTGTGTAGCACAACTGGCTGGAAACCATCCCTTTTCTCCATCTCTCATCCGGTCTCCATAGCACCAACCTGGAAGAAGTACAGTTCAGTTACTGCTCAAAAAAAATGTGTAGCAGTCTATAGGTCCAGTACAAACCTTGACTCAGTATAGCAAAATAACTTGCACATACTTCCTTGGAATTCTGCTTAAGCTATAATGTATTTGAGATTTTTCAATTATTAGTTATGTTTAAAAAAAGATCTGCCATATGCATTTTACCAGTGTGTTTTTTTTTCTTTGAGAAAATAGTTAAGATTACATATTCATCCTTTCATTGGGAACTATAAAAAAAAAAAAAAAAGTGTTGGGTTTTCCTGAAATAGTCTTCTGTTTAGAAACTTAAAGCAGGGGTTTGTGTAAGCTGTCTTTACCATCCACTTCCTGTAGGACGATGACAACTTCAGCTTGCTGGAGGCTCAGCTCATCTGGCTCTTTGGGCATGTACGCTTTGGTCGATTCATATTGAAGTGCTGTAAATACACATTAACCATCTATCATTTTACCTCATTTGGTTTCTGCAAATGTAGATATTTAAAGTACAGTAAACATAAACCTCACTTATACAGGGTTTTAATTTCCTGACCTTGAAGATGGCAAACAAATGATTGGAGAACACTGCAGGTTTTACAAAGAGAACTGAAGCACCATCACTTACCATCTTTGTTAGGAGAAGACTCTCCCTGCTTAAACCAGCGCAGAGCAGTGACCCAGCGAGCTCTTTCCAGCCTGCAAATACAGATGTTTGTACACATACATTCTGAAATCTAGCAAAAAAATCATACATGGTGCACAGCAAACTGTACATAATCGATATCGTTTACACAACAAGCAGGAAGGAACAAAGTTAGACTTTTTACAAACGCTAAGAAAAAGTGCAAAATATTGTGCGAAAAAAAAAAAAGATTTTTCAAATAATTAATAAAATCTAATATAATCTACAGCTGCGTGTTGTAGTTATGCAGGTTACATATATTGGAGAGGGGTAAGAGTATAGATAAACATCTGATCACTTCTGTCAGCAGATGGCGCTATAAATGCGTATTGACTTACTTGCTTTCAGCCACCAGAGCCATCTGCTCACAGCGCCCCTCGCTGTTGTGTTTCATCGTCAGACGCAGGCAGAGCTTATCAGCCTGCTCCTCAACTTCCACGTGCTCCAGAGTGGCATAGTCAAACACCACGTAGCTTTCGTCACTGCACACACAGATTATAGACCAATCAACAACGTGTCTTGTTGGATAAATTATTACGTGATGTTACTGAGCAACATAATCATTATTTGCATCAGAGCCTTTCATTCACTGGAATGCTTGTTTCCTTTAACTGAGAGAAATAACACATTTAAGAGCAGGAATGTAAGGTATGGTCTTGTAAACAAACTGTCCTGCCCCCTCTGCTGCTAGCTCTGTCTGTCTGTCTGTCTGTCTGTCCGTCCAGATCTTTCTGCCCTGCCTAGCTCACTGTCCAGGTGTCTGCATTCTTTTTGTTGTCTCACTCCTTTTGTCCTGTCCCATTCTGTCTTTGTTTTTCAGCATGTTTGCATGCCTGTGTGTCTGTCTTTTCTATTCTGCTCTCTGTCCCCATCTCTCCATCTCACACCAGTCTTCCTCTCTTTATTTCTGACCTCCAGCACGGACTAAAGAAAACAGTTTTGAGCAATTGAACCGTTTATATTTCTAAAGTGAAAAATAAACACTGGCCATAACATTAATCTTGCATGTCCTATAACTCAAGCTGTGTCTGTACTGTGCATTCCACTGAAGATAATAAATCTGGGGAGAACTGCTGTTACAAACTCCATTAATCACAAGGGAAAAAAGATGTGGTGATGGAGAAAGCCACGTTCTCCCCGTTTATGAATCGACAGCCTTATGTAATGTGGTGAGGATGGTGGACGCCGTTCACCTGCCTTTTTTTCCTGGTAACAATGAGTACATCATTGAACAGGAAAAGGTAATAGCTCTTATGGCCGAAGGCTTTCCAGAAGATCCCGTGCTCCTCTGTGTACACGGCCAGCTCGCCTCTCTTTAGCAGCCAGCGAGAGGAGGAGATTAAAGGGAACGGCTACCAACACATTGGAAGTCTCATTAAGATCATTGCATTCATTAAAAACATTATAAAAAGAGATTTTAATTAATTTACTACAATTCTATAATTGTAGTCAATATTAATAGTAATCTAATTAATATAAAAGGAACCTTTATCTTTCCAAAATCCATCTGTTTCTGGATGGTGTACATCTGTTCGGTGCGCTCCATTCTACGGGCGCCATCATTGCAGCTCTTTACCAGCTAAAGCGCAAACAGACGATTCAATGACTCAAGCGCACTGTGCACTCAACGTGGCTGAGACACATGTATATATAAATTTTCATGTTTCGTTAAAGAACGAGACCACATGCAGTCAGTCTGACCTAGACAAGCTGAAAACACACCTTACTGATGGACTTCAGTGCCCAGCGAGCTGCGTAGTATTCAGTCGTCTGCTTTATTGTCTTCTGACAAATGGTCTGCAGGAATGTAGAGAGAAAAAATCTACTTCAGTTTGGATATAATATGACGTGTGCAGTCAGTATTTATATTTTGGGGATTATTAGATAAACAGTGCGTTTGTGTGCGTGTTTCTCACATCCACCAGCAGGGGCAGACGGGTGACTCTCTGCATGGGCAGAATGAGGAAGGAGATCATAGGCAATGCTCCACATTCTGGACTGCTTTCAATTTGTTTCAGCACCTCCTTAAAGGCAGCATTAAATGCACTGAAACACAAACACACAGCATGGAGTCTCAGCACATCAGCTACCTCCCACCTTATAGCAACACCTGTTACTAGTTTTCTTAGCTGTGAATGTTTTTCTGATGTGACAAAAAAACTCACCTTAAATATACAGTATAAGAAGTTAATACTACTCCTATGTTCACAATAATTAATATTTACATATTTCCATAATAAACTTGCCATGTTTAAGATGGCATACCACTTATTTTCTAAATGTTAAACCATTTCTAGGTTATGAATCAAGATCCTTTCATACACAATCCTTTCAAACAACATTCTAAAGATTAACCACAAGTTGTTACCTGCCCCATCTTATTTTAAAGTGTGTGCTTACAGTAGTTTCTGCAGCGTCCTCTGCTGGAACGTCTCGTTGGAGCAATACACAATGTATGGCTCAAAGCGATTTGTTGCGTGGTCCTGGACTATGTCGCTGATGTCCTTAACGACAGGATGAACTTGATGGCGCCTTTCAAGAGCTTCAAAAAATCTAGTAAAAAAAAGAAATAAAAATAACAGCTAAGCAAGGAGACATCAAATACGTTTTAAATGCCAACTAAATGCCAATGTGTTAAAATAATTAAGTATTCTGGCTAGTGTGCTACATTGATGAAAAAAACTTGTACTGTGTGTACAGTGTGCTTAAAGTTTCCTCTTTCATTTTTCCCACCCATTTGACAATCACCAGGCTTTAAAAATAAAAAATAGAAAAGAAGAGTCCCTCCTCATGACCCTATACAGCTTAATATGGAATACCTTGCTATGTTGCTAAAGGCATACCTAACCAGATATGCATAATTTGAGATGTACCAGTGCCATATCTAAAGTTTTATCTATCCACAGGATAGCATGATGGTATTTTGGTCAATAAAGTCTAGGTCAGATTTCTCTGAAACCATAAAGACTACAGTGTGTTTGAAGACCCTCATTCCGAGAAACCTGTTTCCTACAGTAAACAGGCTGCAAAACCAGTTTCACAAGCGTGTCTCAACACATCATCTCTTCAGGAGAACGTTGCAAACGGCATAATAAAAGAAGTTAAAAAGACAGGAGCGGCACACTGGAAAGCTCGTGAAGAAAAACGGTTTTACCCACAGCATTGTGACAGTGTTTGGATTTCCTCCCACACCAATTTCCACATCTGATCGAAGCAGAGATCTCTGGAGTCTTTCAGTAAACTCTAATCAAGTTGAGCTAGATTACCAGCTTAAAGTTGTCTTAAATAACAGGTAGTAACTGACGTACGATGGAGATGTGACCCGATGACCCCATCGTAACTTGAAAATATCCTAAGTCGAGACATGGAATTACCTACCCAGGAGTCTTAAAGAGTGCTGATCAGTATGGGGTAGTTTGCCTAATTTGTTTTACGATCTAACAAATTACAGTACATAATTGATCAAAACAGAGCAATTTATAGTACCATAATGAATACATTTTACAATATATATGTATGTGGCAGCAGGAATGGGTTCACAAGTGAAGGGCAGAACATATGCAAAAACTAAATTTTTTTTTAAATCGAAAAATCGTAAGTTGAACCACTTTAACTATCTGTATATACACATTATTTATATGATGATGCTCTGTTCGGAAAAATGGCACACAAGGTCCTGTAAATGTTACTCTGCACCCTGACACTGCATCAGCAGTGTTTTGAATAGAGGAGGTTGATTGGCTTCATCTCTCACAGCGAAATCATGCATTATCCTTCCCAGTGTTTGGTGGGAATTGGCAAAGATTATATTTGAGAGAAAAAAAAAAACGTGGGTAAATGCCAAGGGGTGGAAATGTCATGTTGTTGAGAGAGGTCAAAGGAGAATGGTCACAGAATGTTTCAAGCTGACAGGAAAACCACAGTAACCCACATAACCATTTTTCGCAACAGTGGTCAGTGGGCATAGCATAAAAATAATTTCATTAGATAGGCAGAAGATAGAGGAGATCCACTCCTGTCAGCCAAGAACAGGAATCGGAGAACACAGTGAATGTGTAAACTTTCTGTGTAAACACTAGGTATGGTTGCGTTTGAAAGACTTGGTTTCTAAAAATCCACAATCAATTACGTCAAAGTCATGGAGACGTCATTCTAGTGTTTTATTAGAACAACCGAAACACCTGTATCTGCATTATATGATGCACTGTGCTGAATCGTTAATTCTGATTATACCTAAAAAATGGATGGTGTTTGTGCTCTGTATGAGTCAGGAATTATGGATAATACAGCCCCTGAAAATGTGCAAAAACGTCTTTGACGGGGACGGAAAAAAAAACAAAAACACCACATTGGTGAAATGTGGAAATTATGTTGTATTTTCCAATGTTGTACCGTTTGCTGAGAGATCCACTCCTGTCATCCATTATATGGATAATACAGCCCCTGAAAATGTGCAAAAACGTCTTTGACGGGGACGGAAAAAAAAACAAAAACACCACATTGGTGAAATGTGGAAATTATGTTGTATTTTCCAATGTTGTACCGTTTGCTGACATCGTAGACTGTGGAGATGTTAGAGAAGAGGTGATGGTGTTCAGTTGTGGTCATCGTCTTCCTCAAAGCCTCATTGCATTTGAAATGGCGCACCAGGATAGCCAAGCTGTGCAGGTAGGAGTATTCAGACGTCATAATCTCGAAAATGACCTGCACAATAGCAAAGAAAGAGTTGGGTTGGAAATAATTTGACAAAAATCCGCACAACTGCACTTTTTGGGCAGGCAGTAATACTGAATTTAATATGTTTTATTCAATTCTATATTTTAAAAGAAATATTTAAAAAACAAACCCTGGTTGTCTGAAGTCCATGTGCTATACTGGACTCTGAATTGCTGTATGTATGTACAAGTCTGTGTGTCTATATTTAGGAGACATTGTAGGTCTGAATCTCTTCTTTGGAATATTAAAATATGAAATGTATATTTTTGTAGGATCAAACCATTACTCCACAAACCTTAATGGTGTCCCTCATTATAAGATAAAAATATGCAAAGTTTGAAAGTATGGAGCAGAGTCAAATTCAAGCTTAATGTTACATATACGGTATATTCTATTTGGCCTTCAAAGCAAACCACAGGCGTACAAAATCCGAAAACACTACAAGCACCTGACTTCATACATAACGTTGTGTGACGGGAAACAGTTAAGAATAGGATAACAGGGTGTGGTCGTGCTGCGAGTACAAAGGTGGACCTTGATATTTACACAGCAGTGAGACTCAACTCAGAACATTTTATTTGCCACAAACAGAGCAAACACTCCCTGCTATTCCATCAGTGCAATAACTATGAACATGACGGCGTTTTGCTGGTAAATATGATATGCATAAAGAAATTTTACCTGGAAAAACATAGCAATGGAAAACGGTCAAAATCCTGGTTAAAATAAGACTCTAGCTTTTGTTTGCTCATAAAAATACCTAGCGTTTAATCTCTGGTTTTATATTTTAGTGTAGCTAAATGCAAATGAAAATCATTTCGAACTCATTAGGTTGCACTTGAAAAGCTCAACAAATTATTCAAGGTCAAAAAAATGGCCACGTTTTGCTTCCTGTGCATTGCAAAATGCCCTAAAAGCAAAACAAAAAGTTGCACCTGGAATGAGGGCAGGCTGGTCATGTGCTTATGAAGCTGGGTAATGCAGGACAGAATCATTCCTGTGTGTCCCAACAAGAGAAGCTAAAAGACTGCTGGATTACATTTTGCTTGAATCTATTGCTAGGTTTGCATTGTTTCCCTGTCCGATCGTTTTTCAAACCACATATGTCTTTAACGCTGCAATAATAATATATATTTAGAAGACAACAGCTTAGTGTCAGCAAGGACTTTGGTTGAATAAAAATGTTGTAAAATGCCTATTCCTGTGATAATTATAATTTCTATACAGAAAATATTATTTAAAATAAGAAAACATTTTTTTTTAAACCATTTACCTCTTGACGTTTACGCTCCTCAGGTGTAATGGTCTCCAGAATACCCATCTCTTTTACCTGCCAGTTTTACATGATACAAAGGAACATAAGAACGGTCAAATTCTTTAGAAAACAATACGTGTTGCACCAATAGTCAGATCAGATACGGCAAACCTGTATATATTTCATGGTTGTTAAACTACAGTCAGGTTTTAATTTATTGCTCAAGAGCTACAGAGTAAAATATAGCTTCTAGATTGGAAAGTTCAAGAACTATTGTGAAAAACTGCAACACTTATAATAGCTGATGATCTAGGTCTATGGCTTTTTAAATACTTCTTTCACTCAATCACTCTTGGCATTCCTGCTCCCGTCTCCTCTTTACCTGAGGAAGTTGACTCCAGGTCATGTATGCTGCCTTGTAGGTTTTCACAACAATGCCCTGGTCCTCCTCTGGCATCTGGCTTAAGTCATCATCATCAGGCCCCAGGTTGTTGGAATGGAGACCCCTTTCCTTAATCTCCTGGTATAACCGTGGATCTGTGTCAAAACAACATATATAATATATATAGTGGTACAAATGTTTAGCTCCAGGTTCAAAGATGGAAGAACACATATCTCACATATTGCTCTACCTTTAGAAGAGAGATATTTGGTAGTTAACGGCACACTGCATACTGAATGAACAGCAGAATGCAACCAATGCCGAAATTACAACCACAACTGTTTAGTCTCATACCATCTTTAAAGGATCCACTATTCTTCTGGTTCCTCTTTCTGCCAAGGGTTCTCTATGAGAAAGACAGAGAGAGAGAAACGGGGTGAATTGTGACCTTATCCCTGCGGAATGCAAGGAGCTTCTTCGAGCAACAACTCACAAGAGACTACAATAACGTCTACCATATGTGTGCATGAGCAGCCATTAAATACATTTAAAACAGCGATGCAAAACAAATACGTATTGTATCTTATATGGCAGTCAAAATGCATTTCAGTCAACAGCTGAACTGCTGCAACAAAATCAAGCATTCTTTGCTTTAAGACAGCTAATCACAGAGCACTCAGCCAGATCATAAAGTTTCCACAACACACTAATTACTCCCGTGTGTTTCAGTGAATCGCTCTGTCTATTTTGAAGGATGACTGGATTCAAAAATTAAACTAAAAGAATCTACCATCAGGATAATCCAAAAGCATCTAGAATATTGTAAATGTGTGTGTGTCCATTTCCACGAGTAGTGTTCATACTGCTAAAATTAGGATAAACCATGGAGACATCATTATTTTAAAAATGAACTGGTTTACATTTAAAAACAATTAGAAATTTATTTATAGAAAAACAACGACTTTAATGCAATCAGCTTTATACACACACACACCATCAACTGTATCAACTATATAGACTCCTGCTTTCACCTATAGGCATTAGGTCATACTCAAGACTATATTAAAACCTGCTATCAATATTTACACAAGGAAAGTTATTTTGAGAAATGCTTTGCATGAATCATTGAGATGATAAAATTAACTGCATGTAGCTTCAAGCTTTTAAAACTGCCTTTTTTTTTTCTTTTTTTTTTAATAATCTAGACAATACACAAGCACTTGCCTTCAGGCCTGCAAAAACTCAACGATGACAAAATATGAAATCATTTTCTGTCAAAAGTAAAAGAAAAAGCAAAAACCTAAAGAAATTGAAAAATGTACTAAAGGAAAAATGGCCACAATGATAGGTTATAGATAATAAGATGGCAAAGTTTTTATTTATTTATTTATTTTTAAATTAAAAATCCAATAGGTCCTTGCAAAAATGTTTACATTAAAAATGTTTTTCTGGGAATGGGAATATCTTCTTATAGCAGTATGCTCTGATATTGCACAATAAAAAATAAAAAAAAGACGAGGTCAAACTGTGAGTAATTGAGACACACCCCTGGTTTAGCGCTTTAGTTATGCATGTAGCTTTTTTCCCCCCTAAATAAACGCATACACTTTTGGTATTAAATCTTCACTATGTACACATCACGCAATTCTGAATACAACCTAAGGTGCTCAAAAACATTGTGAGAAAACCGGAAGCTCACTTTGCGTCCAGGACAGGGCACTGTTTTCGAGCTGGGTGTTTTCTCCTTCTCCTCTATAACAGGCTGCAGCAGGTCCTGTTTCCAAGTCAAATCTTGATCAAGACTGGTGACCGCAGCTCTGTACGACTTGTTTCTGCGGTTCCTTTGCAAGCCACCATCGTCACTGTCATAGTCCTCCCAGGAGATTTCAGGATTATGAGAGAATCGCTGTATGTTTTTTTGGGCCTCTTTGACCACAGGCAGTGTGACCACCGTGGTATGGTGGCGGTTCTTTGGTCGACTAGTGACAGCCAGGTTTTTGGGGATGAGCTGCTGTGTTCCGAGCCGCCGAGCTGCTTCACTCTTGGTGCTCAGGATTATATCAGTCCGTGAAGGCTGCACAGGTAGAGAGATGTCTGTGTTTGAGGATGAAGAATCAGCCTGGGAATCCAGATGAAGCTCAGAGAGCATGTTGTCTACCATGATAGGAGACTTGTCCCCTGTGGATGTTTGGGATTGTTGGTGTGACATGATGGACCTGTTTTCCTTTTACTGTGTAACTAAAATGTTGCAGTTTCTGTCGCAATGTCACATTGGCCCAGTGCTTTCAGAGGACCACTGTCATAACCTGCATATGTAAAAGAAACAAGCAGGGTGGGATTAATCAGACTTATAATTGGAAACTCACTCAAACCTGTCTAGAAGCAGGTTCTACTTATTGTTTCACTCATCTGTATTTGTTAAAACGATCGTAATTAGCTTAACAATAGATAAAGATGATAAACATCATTGAAAACAAAACAGAAACTTCCACTGTCACACGAATTCCCCAAAACGTAAAGCTTTTGACGTCTGAAGCGAAGTTCCCATGCTGTTTTGAATACGATTTCTTGGCTTATTTTAAAACAAGACAGTCAAATAAACGACTTTCAGAAATGGTTCGATTGAGACTTAAACTTCGAATTAGTTAAGAAACCAAATAACAAGCACAAAATAAATCTAAAAAATAAAATAAAAAGTTAGGTGAGAGTAGGCTGAATATGTATTCAATGTAAGACAAATGCAACACAATCCTGTGCACTCAATATACATCATTTTTATGTCCACCTATCAGCCATAACATTATGACCACCCGCCTAATATTGTGTTCGTCCCCCTTTTGCTGACAAAACTGTTCTGACCCATTTGAGCTCCAGGAGCTCGTCTGTTGGATCGGACCACACGGACCAGCCTTCACTTTCCACGTGCATCCATGAGCCTCTGCCACCCAGGTCACCGGTTCACCACGGTTCCTTCTTTGGAGCATTTCTGATAGATACTGTCCACTGCAGACCAGGAACAGCCCACATGAGCTGCAATTTTGGAGAATCTCTGACCCAGTTGTCAAGACAACCGAATTGGCCCGTATGCTTGCCCATTTTTCCTGCTTTTAACACATCAACTTTCAGGACAAAATGTTCACTTGCTGCCTGATAAAATCCCACCCACTAACAGGTGCCATGATGAAGAGATAATCAGTGTTACTCAATCACCATTTATAATGTTATGCCTGATTGGTGCATAATGAAACTGCTTTATTAAACAGCATGTTTGTCCCTGATGTGGACAGATTTAACCAGAATTCCCTGCTTCCCTCTTGATATCAACCCTGCATATCAGTCATGTGTAGTTGTTGGTAAATGATAGCATGCCTTTATCGGTTATATTTTGTTTTCCTAGCAGTGCATGAGTCATTGCGATTATTTAGACGATTTGTTTTCATACTTGTGGTGCTCTGTAACAAAATACACGCCCCAAATAAACTAGATATTAACTCCTGTCCTGATTAGAAAATGCATGTGCATGTATATGTATATAATGCATGTATATAGTGCATGTATATGTATATAGTGCATGTATATGTATATAGTGCATGTATATAGTGCATGTATATGTATATAGTGCATGTATATAGTGCATATATATATGTATAGTGCATGTATATAGTGCATGTATATGTATATAGTGCATGTATATAGTGCATGTATATGTATATAGTGCATGTATATAGTGCATGTATATGTATATAGTGCATGTATATAGTGCATGTATATGTATATAGTGCATGTATATAGTGCATGTATATGTATATAGTGCATGTTATATAGTGCATGTGTATGTATATAGTGCATGTATATGTATATAGTGCATATATATATGTATATAGTGCATGTATATGTATATGTATATAGTGCATGTATGGACGCGTTGTCCAATTCATCAACGCGCATGCGCACAAAACACTGACCCTAATCAGTGCAGTGGTGTTATTTATTACAGGCTTTAAACACTAACCAGTCATGTGTGTGTGTATAAGAAAAACCTGTACAAACAGAAATATCGGTTTTCGGTTGCAGGACTTAATCCTATTTAAAGTAAAACATAAAACAAACTAAAGTTATAACGAATGATAAAACCACAGAGGTATTTTTCCCCCTTGCAGTTTAAAGGTTAACACCAAACTTTTTCCTCAGGTAGAGAGACGCCTTCAACACAAACCAAATCCACAAATATCCTCAGCATTTTCAAGATTTTGGGGGGAAGTTGTTTCTCATGTTATGCCATAAGTTGACAATTATAAAGCAAAAAGAATAATAACTTACCTATATAATGGAACACTGGGACACGCTCAACCGACGAGTAAACCGCGAGCTTTCCGGATATACGAATACAGGTGTGAAAGCCCCGCCCACAACTCCTCTCTTGAGTACAGGAGGTTTCTCATAAGCGTCTCCTAAGTGAACTAAGTAAAAGACCGACTTTATATGTATTAATCTGGTTTAAAATGCCGCTGTATAAATGCGTTTCCAAACCATAGGACTTGTTTTTTTTTTTTTATTCGCTCCAAAATTTCAGGAGGCCATTTGTATAATTATCACCACATTTTATGGCTGGTTAATTGTAATAAGTATTATACCGCCATCTGCTGGTTAAACTCGGGTATTTCAAACCCTTCTATATATCCTTGCTGTAAATGCAAGACTTTGCACCTTTGCTTATTATTCTAATCAGAAAAAAATCTTCATTTCTTAAAAATAAATTCATGTTAATTCATTTATTCATCATCAGTAAATACTTTTTCTATAAATGGGTCACAATGGAGCTGGAACCTTTTGCAGGAATGCTGGGTCTGTCAAAGGAGTCTATGAACAAATACAAAGCAAGCACACAGAGAAAAGCCCATGTTTCTGAGAGGTGAAAGGAACTCCATATGAACACAGGAAGAACATATACAAATTTACCTAAACTCAGGATTCAAGCATATATAATAAGGCATTTCAGAGCATTTTTTTTATTTATTCAGAGCCAGCCCTATGAACTCCAAGAAATGATTTTTTTTATTTATTTTGCTACATTTTGCCTGTCTGACAAAGGATGGTTTACAATAATAAATCAATGCAAGCAAAGAATGGTGAAGAGAATCTGGACCTTCATGCTGCAACAAGAGGGCAGCAGCGATTTTGTCCTTAGTAGAACTATGTACATTATTCATAAAAAGAAAATCTTCGAATGGCAATTGTGTTTGTGTGTAGCTTTGTTTTTTAAACATCAATATGGCATCAAATGAAGTTAAACCAAATATTGCATGCATTGCACATCTTGCATTAGAATGACAATATATATCTTTTTTTTTTTTACACTTGCAAAAAAAATGTACACTCAAAATACATCACGTTAAACTATCACACATTTTATGACACAGAACAGACACCACATATATATACACAGACATTCAGAAAGACACGTCCGGCACTTTTTCGGGGTCCATGTACCCAGTGTGTACAAGAGGTGGGCAACTACATTGAGTAGAAGTAGTGAGGGAAAAAAAAGTGTGCTGGTAAAAACGGATGTTCAGTTCACCCTCATTATAGTGATCCATTTCAGTCACAAAACTAAAAATGAATTTACAATAGTAACAAAAAAACGTATTTATTTTATCTGCCCATGTGTCCAAACAGGTAACCACAAATATTCTTCCCCTACAGTAAACTCTGTGTTTTGGTAAACCTTTCTAGAGGACATGCATGCTTTTTGGACATAGTGTTATGGTTATGGCTATTGTTATAGACAGGTGTAGTCAATTTCACATTTTCCTAACTGTGTAAAATGCAAACAAATATAATTTAATATAGTAATTAAGAGTCCTATAAATGAATGGGTTGATTTCTGACTGCATAAACTAAAATACATGGACAAAAGTCCAGGTCACTTAATGTATCTTTTCCTCATAAGCCAAAAATAGTTGTTAAGTCAGTCTTTATAGAGTCATTATTGCAGTGCACTTATATGTAGTTCGATGTCAGTATCGTATTTCTAGTATGCTGTATTCAAATGTCCTTTAGAATATAGCTGGGTTAAAAAAACATTTTGTACAGAATAATTAATTTTATAACTCTTTCTGGACATAAAAATACTTTTAAGATTTTGAAATGTCGAAATGTATAGAAATGAGCTGCAGTGATATGATGTAAGTATTTGTAATAATATAGCTGGCATGCTGACATTTTGTGTTTTTGTTTTTTTGTTGGTTTTTTTTAATATATATTCCTACAGGCCACTACTGAATTAAAGGCTTTTACAATCACACATAATTCTTATTTCACTGTACTATGGATTCGTGAACAGTCCTGAACAGCACAAATCTGCAGCTGGATGAATTAGGCCAGCCTTGCAGTATGTGGAAAAGCGTTGGTGAATTGTAGGTAATATGTTGTCCTACAGATGATGGAAGGAGACATGAGAGATGGGAACAAACTACTGTTTGGCTATGTCGCCTTTCTTTAAGATGACCTGCCGCTGCCATGGTGCCAGCTTGGTTTCATCATAGCCTAATGTGCGCAGCCGTTCTAGCTCCATCTTCTCTTCATTCTCCTTCTCTATCTTTGCACGCTCTTCTTCTTTCCTGCCATGCCAAAAGAAATCACAGTGACATGAAAGTCATCACACATAAAAAAGACAAAAATAGTAATGACAATACTACTATACAGGGAGTGCAGAATTATTAGGCAAGTTGTATTTTTGAGGATTAATTTTATTTGATGATTTAATTTGAACAACAACCATGTTCTCAATGAACACAAAAAACTCATTAATATCAAAGCTGAATATTTTTGGAAGTAGTTTTTAGTTTTAGCTATTTTAGGGGGATATCTGTGTGTGCAGGTGACTATTACTGTGCATAATTATTAGGCAACTTAACAAAAAACAAATGTATACCCATTTCAATTATTTATTTTTACCAGTGAAACCAATATAACATCTCAACATTCACAAATATACATTTCTGACATTCAAAAACCAAACAAAAACAAATCAGTGACCAATATAGCCACCTTTCATATATATATATATACACAGGAATCTCATACAGTGAGAATAAGTACCATTACTAAAGCAAAAAGCCCAATGAACACAATTCAACAAGTCTCCTTTCACTGCCGCTACAGTTGCACCACTTACATCATCTATAGCAGAAGCATCAAGGGTAACCTATTAAAATGTCTAAAGTACAATCCAACCCAGGTTTTCGGTTACTTTTAGTGCCTTTTTCTTTTATTCCCCATGCATTATGGTTTTCATTAGGATTTGAAATTCACCAAGACCAAAGCTCACCAAGCAGGAGCGCAAAGAACGAGAAGAAGAGCGCACACAGAAGGGCGAGCGTAAAGGATAGATGAGGAAAAGAATTACAGACTTAATTATATTACTTATTACAGACATCTATTGACACTTCTACAAACTGTGTTTTTGTGGAAACTTTGTTTTTTTGGGGTTCTTTGTCCAATAAACATGGTTTCGGATCTTCTCAGCAGCACTACTTAAGCCTTCTGTACTGTGCTGTCTAGCCCTGTTTTATCCTTATGTCAGAATACATGGTCTGATAAATGTTTTAAACTAATTTGCCTTTTATTATTATTATTATTAGTAGTAGTAGTAGTAGTATTTAATAGATGCCATAATACCCTTCTGAATATAGTTAAGATTAATCGCCGTATCTCTTTATCATGTATCTCGTAAACTGTACAGCAAGGGAAACACAAAAGTATAAATGGTTCTTGAAAAAAGCTTAACAACAGTTTTGGCTGACCTTTTCTAACAATGTCCAGCTTTTGTCTTGTAAATGGTCTTGTAAGCATATCTTACCAGCTATTAAGTCTACTTGGAAATATTTTACTTTGTGCATTATGGTATAGTTGCAGTTTGCTGCTCTGACTTATGCGACTTCTGTTCATCGAAACAAAGGATTTGAAAATGCCAATGCTATTGTACACCTGCTAGATAGACCCAGTGTCACTAACTCAAAATCTAATCGGTTAAAGCAACAGCTTCATTGTCATGCATTTGTAACTTCAGGCAGCAACTCTGTTGCTCCCAGTGAACCACTCACCATAATACACACTGTTATTACTGTTTAACTGCAATAATAAAATAAATAAAGTATTTTCAACAAGTGTAATGTGCAAGAACACTAATTTTTTTCAAACCGTGCAAAATTACCTGTGTGCAATATGTCTGTTAGCGTAACTACTTACTCGTGGTCTTTTTTCTTCTTTGTATTTATACATTGTGTTGTGTATATACTGTATACTATATTATGTCTCTATTCTTTTATATATTTGCTTTTCTTTTTCTTTGCTGCTGTAAGAGAGAAATTTCCCCACGGTGGGATAACTTAAGGTATATCTTATCTTATCTTATCTTATCTTATCTTATCTTATCTTAATTTCTCTTATCTTACAACTTACAAAATTCTATTTTATATTTCAAATACTTATTTGAAATAAATGACTGCCTATAACTGGCTATAAAGATATACATAAAGAGAGAGAGAGAGAGAGAGAGAGAGAGAGAGAGAGAGAGAGAGAGAGAGAGAGGAAAACTGGTAACAGGTTTAAAAATAATGATTAATGTGAAATTATGCAAGCAGGTGAAAAGAAATAAAGCACTAGCACATTTATCACTCCTCCATCTTGTGAATAGCTTACCTTTTCTGCTCCCTGCCCGTCCAAGTGGTACATAAAAGACATTGGAAATAAGACATTTATAAATCATAGTGAACGTACTAAAGTAAGTGAAAACACACAAGACTCCAACTTTAACTTCAACAAACCGACAGAAATTTTCCAGCCTCATAAGTGTAGTCTGTAGAATGCACGACTACATCATGTAAAGTACTTTGCATCTTTTCTTATATAAAACAACATTTTAAGTTGTTTTTGCAAATGTATAAAAATTTATTAAACAATTACCCTAAAAAAAATTATTGGCCGTAATCCAGTGCGTATCTTGTAGACAATTTACGGTAATTTTTTTTACTCTAAACAAATTTCACTTTGATGACAGGTGTGTTCGTATCGGCAAAAGTTCGTAAAGTAAATGTGTGTATATATATATATTTATATATATTTGAATCGCTGTCAGATCATTTTCAGAATTCTACTGGTAACGTGTCTACTCATAGAAACCCCCCAAAAAAACAAAAAAAAAACCCCAAAGAAACAGCAGAGCATGGTCAAGAAATTATTCCTGACTACAAAGCTATTTTAATCTAGTCTAATTTAACTTAATTTTTACTTACGGAATTTGTGAATTCATATGAATTCGTTTCATACTTTATTTTCATACTTCATTTAGGGTAGGACCCAATATTTGTTTTTTTTAAATATTCGCTTATCATAAAAGAAGACAAAAAATGTTTGTGCTTATACTCACTTCTCTTCATCCAATTTTTTCTTCATGATGTCTCTTCTCCAAGCAGGCATGGAAGCAAGCCGGGCCTCCTCCTCCTCAGCCTATCAGACAAAAAGACAAAAGCTGTGGTGGTCAGTGACTGAAACATCACTTCAATCAACTACAATGCTAGTCATAGGTGCTTCTGGAAAACCAATATTACCTGTACAGCATTAATATATGGTATGCTACAAGTGATAAATTAACATGATAAAGACTGAAACCAACCTGCAGAACATAAATTGAGTTATAAACATTTCTATTCTTTAAAAAAGAAACTTCTTTATTTTCTGCACTAAACTTTTGAATCTTGCCTTTTCTGTTTTTTAAGAATTGGTACTTAATCTGAATATAGCTTTTTTTTCTCTAACTTTTATATATATATAATTCTAATTTATACATCTTACGTTACTTAATAAGATTTTCCTATGCACATTAAGTGTGCTATAAATATAAATGACTTAAATACTACCTTCAACAATATCACACATAGTATACCCTCAGGCTTCAAGATTTCCCAAAAGGAAAATCATGAGGGAAAATTAGATAAGTAGGACCTGAAACCAAATTCCACTACAGTCTATAGTTCAAGTCTACAGTTCTGTCTTCACACGAAATGAAACATTATCTCCTCCAGCCTTACACATTGAAACAAGAGGCCAGGGCAGGAGGTGGCCATTTTGAGCTTCTCATCTACCCTTTAAAGAGTATCAGTTACTCTAAATCTGCTCCAGAGAACCAATTTCACTGGAAGACTACAGCATGTAGGTAATCTAATCTACAAATTAATATTTAAATACTCCCCAGGGAATTATAACTGAAGAAAAAAAAACTAATAAATTATGACATTTATTGCAAATTTAATGTAAGTGAAAATTCAGAAGTTGATTCATAGAATCATAATTTATTTTAAACTAATTTAATAATTTTTATAATTATTTTCAATTATGCCTCAGGATCCATTTGAACCCATAAAAAAATGTTTTATAAACATTATTTACATGTAATATTATAATAGTATAAATTTGAAGCCATAAGACCTTCTATTCATGAACTTTCCACCCACATAACACATTAGGTGAGGGCTGACTTAAATTCTTGGTCCCTTAAATGTAATATGTTTGTATATAATGATGTTCACCACTATTACAAAATAAATCAATAAACGGTCCTCGGAAAAATTAAAAAATAAAAACAGTTTCTCTGAGCACAAAGATGTAAAAAATTCTAATAAAAATGAAAAAGAAATTGATAGTGGAAAATATTCAGACATCTTAAATGACTTTTTTGCAAACTACTGTTAGCAATTGCAGCTTTGAGATGTAGTAAAATGTAGTTTGGTTTAAAATCCTCTACAAATATCAGGATTATGTCTTATTCTATCCCTTAACATGGGATTAAAGGCACAAATATAATGGGGCTTGGCTATGCCATGCAGATCTTTCTTCAGTCATTTTTACTGTACGTTTAGGGTCATTTCATTTTGCCTACTCCCCATGTTCACTTTCTTGGACAATGAGAATTAAACACTTTGATCATGCCCTGGTACATGTTTCTTTTGATGATGGTGATGTATTGCTGCATTATAATTTGCATAGGAGCTGCCCAATATTGCCATATTTTCACCTCTGTATGGTGTTCTTGCAATCATATGCACAACCTTTCTTTCTACAAACACAACCAACATGATGAATTATTACCAAATAGTTTGCTTGTTTTATTTCATCTAACATGAGTAAACTGTTCCAAAACATGCTGATTTGTCTAAATGCTTCTAGATGTGGATTTCATTTTATAGCTGAGGTGTTTTATATAGTGAATGGAAATGGAGATGACTGCTGTGCATTTTATTGCTAATATTTGACTTTGCAACTGTTGATATATATATATATATATATATATATACAATTGTTATTTAATAATACTGTCCCTGTAACTTTAGAAAGCTTCAACACCTTCACCATGATCAGTATTAAATCTAACCAAAGGCAAGTTTTTAATAATGACATCAAGTGCAATTAGGTGAGAATGTTTTTGTAGCATGTGTGTAAATTTAAACAGAATAAATGCACTGGAAATATATTAAAGAACAAATACATAAGTGTCTAAATATGTTTTTTCCCTCACTTTGTGTATGAACTATATGCAAGAAATTAATAAATTAAATTACAAAGAAAAGACACATTAGCAGGAAAAACACCTTGCATCATTTATTGATGTCAAAAACACTTCAAACTTCAATAAACGAATAAATCGAAGATAACATCCGAAATATCCAAACATCAAAATCCATAATAACCAGCAACAAACACTTGAATGGTGTAATTACTGAAGCTTTAAAAGAGGTTTAAAAATCTTTTTTTATTTTATCTGCAAAGCAAAACAAGCTAATTTAAAGGCAACTACAAAAACTACTGGTGATCTTCAAATGACAATAGCAATTTCAAGTTATTTGGTCATTAGAGGGGCCTTAAATTCTCCAAAATACAGAAAGTCTGAATAAAAAATCAAATAAATAATCATGCGTCAATTTATTCATCTACAGGCAATCATTTTTAATATCCTGGTCAGTATAACACTGAATCCACAGCTGATCCTAAAGCATTAGGCATTAGTTGCAAACTCACCTTGATAAAGATACCAGCTCCTTACCACAAACCAAAAAGCATTTCAAAGTATAATTCCAGTATAAACTTACTCTGTTTTTGTAGCACAGGGTAGACGTTTTGGTGCCATTAATTCATCAGTGGCTAAACCCATATAAAAATGAAAAATAAAAAAAATAGCCATAATGCTGGTCAAGGATGAAAAATACATTCATCTCAAGTATATCTTATGTTTATGGATAAAATAACTAGCAAAATAAGAAAGAGCTAATCTCAATACACTGTTATGAATGCAGCTTACACCAAACTACTATATATTAGGCCTATATTATGGCCAATGTTAGTTATTTGTTTACAATATTTGGTGGCTTAGCCTGCATATCCAGCCTTTTCCTGTTTGGCCCATTTGCTAGTGAAGCTGATTTGACTTGCACTAGACCATAGATGGTACATCCTATGATTGTATTCTCTTGAAATACAACAGAAAGTAAATGTGTTTGAACATTGACCATGGCCTACCATCATCCACGACTACAATCTAACCAAGAGTCACAAAACCATATTTTCTTACTTCCATATATCCAAATATTTCAGAAAGCCTTTGACTGAGGACCTTCTACTCTTGCTTCATATGGAAATCAGAATACATTCGAGCTTCAGATCAACAAAATAAAGGTCTACCCTTAAATACCAATAACCCAACATTATTTTTAGATGGATCCTGTATTTTTTTCAACATTAGCTTGCTTTCAATCAATCATCAGTCAAACACAGAATCTATGATTTCTTTTTCTCTAACCCAAACTTTTACGTCTGGACAGACCTTTATCTCACAGTAACATGCTTCATCTGAAGGCTTGATGTATATTTCTTATTTTCATCAAATATTTGCAACCATTGTTCAGATATCAAACAATTCAGCTTCCTTCTCCTTCCAAAAAGCAAAGCTTCGCTCGATGTATCGGATTATATCCTCGTTGCTAAACTCTTTAAGATCATATATAAGCTTTATTGAGTCCTCATTTAGCTCTTCATTATCTTTTGCTGGAATCTGCTTCTCAGTGTGTCCGTTTAAGGGTTCAGGCAGTGTTTTTTCAACTGTCACTTGAGTGGTTGTCTGGTTCTCTGGCTGTTTCGCATTGGGTAATGTTGCATTTTGATCATTGTCCAGTATGGTATACTCAGTAATCTTCTCTGTTGAGTTCGCTTCACTTTTTGAAACATTGTTTGCTGTGTCCTGTACAGTCTCCAGCGTGGAAACTTGCATGTTGTCAGATGCAGCTGTTTGTTTTACATTTTGCTCAGTCTTTTCAAGAGACTCTTGTTCCGTTGTTGTCTCGGGTCCCAGGCCTGAATCTAAGATCTGCTGAATTCTTTTTGGTGAGTCAATCAAAGTTTTCTCCAACAGCCCTCCCCCCTCTGTAGTGTCGCCAAAGTATTTCAGCTTGATGTCCTCAAAGCCATCTGACCAATCACAAATTCCCCTCTCGATGATTTCCATCACTTCACGGTGAAACTCACGAATCACTTCCCAAGGATGACTGCCAATTCGATCAAACATTTCATAGCAAAGCAAGTGTCTGAATTTCCGCTCACTACGTGACATATTCATCTCAAGCAGTTGGAAGTAGCCAAGCATGAAAAGATCAAGGGTCAGGTTATCATAATGGACTGGTGCTCCATTTATATGAGGGAGAAAATGCTCAGGCCAGTAGATCATTTGAGCACGACTAAGCCGACGGATCTGACGTGAGGGTACCTGGCTCATAATGGTCCTCCAGTGGCCAAGCAGGTTCCCTACTACCTGTCTCTGTTTCATGAAGTGCAGGAGCTGGTCATCTTCATTCCCATTCAATTCTAACTGGTTATTGTTATCCAAGGAGGGATAGCCATCCATACCTACTCTTTGACTTCCTCTTCTTCCTGTGTACTTGGGTTTGTAAGACTCAGTCATAGCGTACTTTCTCCAGTGTTCCAGAAACAAGAACACAATTCTCTCCTTTCGCATCTCAATAGACTCCTGAACATAGCTCAGATCTGTCTGCACCTCGAGGCTGCGAGTGAGATTGTTTCCATTTAGTGTGGTGTCACTAGGAAAAGGGGGTGCAAAGTTATCCATGCCTGTCTGGGGGACACCATTAGATCCACTGTATGTCAAAGGTACATATGATGAAACTACTACGGGCTCATCCACTAATGGCAATTTTGGATCTTGCTCTGGTGGTAGACCATTAATTCCTTGAGTGTTCATATCACAAAGTGTGAAAAGTAGTTCATCTTCCAGGATAGGCTCTGGGGAATAACTGCACTCACTCACCACTGGCAAGGATCTCTTCCGTTTGTATACACGGTTCATCTTTTCCTCTTCAAACTTAGACTGGCTCTGGATCATCTCATAATTGACCTTCAAATTTTTCACTGACACACCACACTGCTTGAGTTCCTTCTCCACCTCATCTCGAGTTGAGAAAGACTGTGATCGCCCAATGTTTCCTGAGGTACTGGATGTTGTCTGTGGCTTCCCACCTTTAAGATTTTCACATGTATGTCCTTGATTAATCATTTCCAAAATGTCAATTTCCTTACCACCTAATGTAGCAAGAAGGATGGCCATGCTTTTAAGCAGTGTAGAAATTTTGCTACACCAAGCAGGAAGGTCCTCTGCCTGCCCATGGACCTGCTTGGGGTTGACAGAAAAGTGGTCCTGGGTCAGGGCAGCAGACACAGGGAGAAGCTGATGTAATTCCTTCTCCAGCTGCTCTAACTCTTTTTCTACCTCGGTCACTTTGTGCATGACTTGTAGGTTCTCAATTTGTCTCTCAATGCGAATAAGATCATCCTCAGTCATTAGTTCTCCAAATGGACCCAGTATAGCATTGTGTGCATGAGAATAATGCCAGTCTCGTGCCTCAATGTATCCACTGGTAGAAAACTAAAGCAGAGTCAGAGGAGGAGACAGAGAGGAACAAAAACACAAGGATGGGTTGTCCTTCAGTCTGTTGGTCCAAGGCTTCTCAGACATGCTTCTTCACACCAAACATTTCAAACCTTACATGGATTTAGTGGTGCAATGGTAGCTGCTTTACTATGGCTGAGATGAGCTGAAGCAATGTGACCTATAACAACTTGCAGTCGCAATACTGCATGTTTATTTGGATAAACTTTTTTTTTTAGGCTAAAATACAGCTTTATCAAATTCCTATTGAACAGGAACGCTTATCCAACCTATTTGGAATCTGGAGTCTGGATTATGAACCAAGCCTTTAAGCAGTCATTCCACATTATTAGTCCAATCCACTAGCAATTCAGTTGCTCTACAATCATGATGGTCAAATGACCTCGATTGAACATGTAAACATTTATGGAATGACAGGTGCTTCTAGTATACTTGATTGACAACCACTGGCCTTGATAGATTTTGAAAACATAGACATGAATTTTGGAAAATAGGGGGAAAAGTAGACAGACATAACTGCAGTCCAAGATTTAGACATAATATGCAGTGTGAGGGCACCTTGCATCACACCACTGAATCCTCATGTAAAAACTTAGAGCTGTCATGCCCCATCACCAATACCCTACATCTTAGGTTTCACAAGAAAAAAGCAATATTGATTTAATTTCAAATTGTCTTGGGATGGTCACAACAGCCCCAAAGTGAACACTGCATCACACCACAGTAGAAGTCATTGTCCAATCAGCACAAAAACTCATGCAAAAGACAAAAAATGTATATATAAAAAAATAAATAAATCAAAGTGCAGATGTGGATTCACACCACTCGACCATTTAGGGAAAAAATGCAAGTTGTGATGAATGCATTTGCAAATTTTGCCTCCTGTTTCAAAGCCTATTAATCTTTAACTCTTTATAATCCTTGAATTAATTAAGACAAGTCTCCAAGTCTCCTATTTGGTCTTTGATCAAGATCACATATCAGCTGTTAATATTAAAGCTAGTCAGATGAGTCTTCTATAAAATGCGCACCGATAAATTGCTTCTTCTATCGGACATGTGAGACATTAAGCTCTGCCTGACAACCCATCAGCAAATGACAGGTGTGTTTACTTTCATATTTACAAAGAGCTGGGATGTTGTGTCTGTCACATCGCAGACCAAGTCAACATCATACAGCTGAATGAATGCATTTGAAGCTTTTACAAGCAAATTGATGAACACAACATGCTCTTGTTTAAATAAAAACCCAAACCTATGTGAACCCACAAAAGAGTTGTTTCTTTCTCATCTAACACATGTAAATATTATATTTGAAGTCTAGAGGTTCACACAAAAAAGATTAAAGAAACTAATCCCAGCATCTCTTTACACATTCTATTCCACTGCTGTGAAAAACAAGTCTTAAATGTTGAGCAAGTTACATCATGAGACCTTTTACATACTTGAGCCTCAATCATACACAAGAAAGCTAAATATCATGGTTTAAAATAATCTTGTAACAGAGATTATTTAATGTGAAATGATTTTAGATGAAAGTTTGACACCAAATGCACACTAACACACCACAACATGCAAAATTGCACATCCACACCCATTAGGCTCCTTAGTACAAGTTCGGAGCCAAATAATAACAGCAGTTGCATAAGCTGAGAAAGTGAGAATGTGAAGTACACATGCTCATGTAAACTATGGCTTCTATAATGAGAGATATTTTTAAGCAAACGAAAGACTATTTCTCAGCTTATCTTCCAAAAATATATATTTTTTAAACGGTTTATCCATTTTCTTACCTTTTTCTTGTTCACCTCTTCCTCTTGCATCTTCACTTGCAATTTCCTCACCATCACCTGCCTTTTCCACTCAGGAATGGCTCTGCCTTGTTCGTCGTGGGTAGGCACCAGGGACTCTATATCCACACTGGACTTGCGTGCCTGAACAGTGCCACCGCTGCCATTGACCACAACCGGTAGCTGATCGCAGCTCTGTGATGTGCTCACATTGCCACGAGTCAAAGGATTTGTGGATGTAGATGGGGAGGTTGGAGCAGATTGGACTGGATTGGACTGAGACTGTGACTGCGACTGAGGTTGGGGCTGAGATTGGGGCTCTGTTTGGGTTTCCGACTGGGGTTCAGATTGGGACTGAGGTGACGCTGGACTTTCTCCCTAAAAAGGTAAATTACAGTAGGATTAGAAATATAATTTAATTATATTCTAAAAGTGTACAAATTATCTTGAAGATCATTGCACAAAAATCTGGATTCTTAAATGACTTTTTTCCTTTACATTTACTGCATTTGACAGGCGCGAATGAATTAGAGTGAATTACATCTTATCTCATTTATAAAACTGATAGCTATAGGGTTGAGAGCCTTGCTCAGAGGCCTAGGAGTGGCTGCTTGATGTGGCTGGGTTTTGAACTCTTGAACTTTGGAGGCAAAGTCCAATGACTTAACCACTAAGCTACCACCTACCCCTCTCCCCCATTAAACACCAATAAGTATGGTACGGTACACCCACTATACATATACATTTAAAGACTGTTATGGAAACCTATTTGGACCAGGTTGAAAAGAAAAAAAATGGCATTGCAAAATCAAATCTAGGCCTATTGTTGATTCATTATTTATTTAGTGGATCATTCTCAGCATAGCATTTTTGGATTCTAACATTTTACATATTCCCTTTTTCTTTCCCTATCATCTTTCACTCTCTTTATGCTTTCGTCCCTTTTACCATTTCCAGATTCCTTATATACCATGTTCCTCGTGTTCTTTATAAATCAATTAGTCATACTGATTCTATTGTTTCCCTTTGGGAAAAAGATTAAAGTTTCCCATTTAATCCTTTTGTGCCCCAATTGTGTTTGTGATCTATTGTCCTGTATCCATGCAGACGTGTACACACACCACTGCTGTGTAAAAACTGTAATATATTTTAAACGATACTATATTCCAGGGGGCCCCAAACATTTTTGTGCCACGGACCAGTTTAATGTCAGACAATATTTTTGTTTTTGAAGTGTGGCGGATAAATACAAAACAATAAAATGATACGACCATAAAAACTGGTATTTTCTAAATATAATAATAAACGTGAATACTCTGTGTTGATTTTTGTTTATTTTGCTAGCTTGGGGGTTTCAATTTAGCGGTAATGTATTATGAATTAGCGGCCGGAGCAGCCCCTTTAAGAAGGTAGCAGATGTAGTTAAAACATGTGACCGAGGGAAGCATCTTGACATGCATCAAGAGTGATTTTCCAAAATAAAACATAGTTCAGAATCAGATAATAAATAAGACGGAAATAATGTAAGTTATGTATTTTTTCTGTGCGGCCCGGTGCCAGTTGACCCGGGGGTTGGGGACCACTTTTATGTTCTATACCTGACACATCCAGATAAAATATAGAGGCCTATGCCTTGTGTTTTACTGTGTTCATCAAATAACATACCATATACTGTATGTGCAACAGAGATGACAAACTGACAAACCAGCCATCCTATGGACACCTCTTGGAACACTTGCAACAAGCTTATTTAACAAGCTGTACAAGAATGAATTTTTTCCATAAAGTGCTCATAGAAGCAAATATGCCAGAAAGTTCAAAAACATTTTCATATCCTTTTAGAACTTTTTGGTTTGAGTAAATTTACATGTATGGAAATGATCTAATGTAAAACCTCAGTTGATGATAGGCTTCAAATCACACAACTAATGAGGAGCTGCTGCAGTTTGGTGGATAGCATTGTTAAGTTTAAATAGATGAATTTTTTTCTTTAAGTATATATAAAATCTAATGGCAATTAAAAAATTATAATTTCATTATAATAGTGTTAACTAAATCCAAAACACACAAATTATATATATATATTAAAAAAATTATCTTTCAAATTAGACAAATAAGCACCTTCAAAGTGGCTGATAAATGACTAACGAAATATAATCCTTATTATAATAAAAGCCCCTTAAATACTTTTCTGGCATCAGAGTGGGTGTATTTGGTTGTATTGTATCACACTTCATTTACATTTTCTATAATTTCTGTCTAGATAAAAATTAAAAAATAATTATTACTATACTATTGAATTGGTGTTAAAGTAAAGTAAAAATAACCTCAACTTCTGCCTCTGAAAATTGTTTTGTCCTCTTCGCTCCTGCTCTCTGCGAGTTGAGCTTTATGGGTGTCACTGAAAGCAAATGAGCTTCTGTGTGCACGTGCAGGTACGTGCATATACAAGTTACTGGCGTTTCATTAACATACACTCTAGTACAAAGAAATGTTTCTTTTGTTGTATTTCTGGAACTAGTCACTGTGTATTTTCTATCCTGGACATATTGTAGTTAATGACAGAACAGAACTTACGTTATCCGCTGTAGAGCCGCTGCTGGAGTAAATGGTTGTGTAGCCTTTACTGTGAGGAGTGGGCTTCAAGCTTTTCCCGGCTTTAATTTCAGCCAGAAGCTCAGAGTTATCGCCAGTAGGAGACATCATGTTGAAGGATTTAGTGCCTACAGCAAACACAGGAAGTGTGAGTCAAAGGAAAATGTGTGTGAGAGAGGGAAAGAGACAATGCATCATCTACAACTTATAAAGCTTAATAACATACAAAAATAAAAGTATGTAAATAATAAGCACTATTATTTATGACTTATCTATTACTTTCATAGTCTGATTGTAAAATGACTTAATGGAAAGAGGTCATTGTAACTAGCTTAAAAAAAAGTTTCAATGCAATAATTTAAATGAGAGTTTATTCCTAGATGGCAAAAAGTTTTTATTAAGGTTTTAAACATGTGACATGCCTGTGCAATTCAATCATACATTAAATAAACATTAAACATTAAATAAAATCCTAGCTTTGGAAAAAGCCATTAAAGCAAATTGTTTAAAAGTAAACAACACTGTTATAATAAATCTATTTTCTCACAGAATCAAATTCTGCTTAATCTTGGTGCCAGATGCAGGATTAAGGCACAATCAGCTTACAAAAAGTTTTAATCACATTATTCATTTTGTTCCATTTTTGAAACAAAAGACACTTGTCTGTAAATTTTACTCCAAACCAAACTAAACAATGAACAACTATCCTCTAGTCATTTTGGGGTATTATATGAAAGATCAGCAGGTCATACACGTAAATGTAACCATATGACATATTACATTGTACATTCTTGAGTAAGGCTTCAGAGGTTATAAAGAAAATTTGAATTAGCGTCAAACACAAGCAAATTACAGTAAATAAAACTACTGTAAAATCATAAGCTGGAATCGGATACTTACTTTTTCTACCTCTACAATTTCATCCAAACAAGAAGCAAGCATTTACAGTCCTGATGTTATATAACTTCAAACAATACTCTACATCACCTGATGAGTTCGGTTTAGCTGTCCTTGGGAACAATGGCGTTCTTACATCACTAATGCTGCAAACCCTTGCTTCCATGTCTTTCAACAGGGAATGATTGAAAAAAATAAATAAATAGCACGCTCAGGCTCGTCACAGCTCTAAATTCTAAAGAGATCAGCACTAATCAGCTTGGACAGCAGCGAGCTGCCAAATTGGAAGTGGATTTCTAGTCACTCACTCTGGACTCCCCTTTCTATATTCTCACACACTTTCCTGCGGTCTCTTATGCAATCGTTCTCTTTTTTTCTCTCATCCTCTCATCGCCTATTCAGTGGCCTTTCCCTTTTCAACCTTTCTTTTAAAATGCACTATGAGGAAAATTAGTGGAGGCCGGAAAGGAAACTAATATGCAATTTACACTTATATTCACAAGCAAACACCTATGTCAAATATATATATATATTTATATATATATAGGGATGAAGGAAGGAGTCAGTCACCAAGCCTGTGTGCTCTGATATAAATCGACTGAATGTTTACAGACCATTGTACCCTTTTTTTTTGTTTTACTATGGTTTAGTTCACAACGTGCTTAAAATAACACACTTGAATATATAACAACATGAAAATATAAAGGTTACAAGAATGTACTAATACTTATATGCACATATTCAAATATTTCTCAAACCTTGTTTGTACTTGAACGTTTTAATTCAGTTTAATTTGTTGCTTATTCTAGAATTATTTTTTATTCTTCTTTCTTTCATTTTGCCCAGTTTTTGAATTCATCACTTTAAAGCACTGACACTGTATTTGTAATTGTATACAAATACTAATAAACACTATTTTTTAATGTATACAGATTATTTTATATGATTAGTTTCATGATTGCAGTGTTCAAAGACCAAAATTGCTTACATTTAATGTACATATCTAAATTCTCCGCATGTCATGTTATACGTGAAACGGCATCCCCGTGCTTATTATTTTTGCCAGACAGTTCAACCAACATATCAACAAAAGCCTCTAAAAAGGTCCATCTTAAATATTAAAATGATATCCTAAAAAACAACATCATATTTTTTAGAATATAATCCTCTGTATACCACAGCACGCTGGAACACTACATTCTTATTTGTTGCTTATTTTTCTATGACAGCAGCTCTGACAGGGATTTCAGCTAAATATATAAACATCCCCATTATAATACATGATAATTTTTTTTATAGCAACAGTACTGCTGTATTTGTGCTTGGCTTGTATTGTAGATGAGTCACACAAACACTTTAGAAATAAATAATATTTAATAAGTTTTATGTGAGGTTGTTTAATAAAGCAACTTTATAGCTGCTATGATGTATAACGGGAACTAATTTGTATGACGTGTTATTCTTTAACTCCTAAAAACTCAAACTGCTGTGGTATAAGAGGAATAAAACACTTTGAGCATGCTGTTATAGAAAAATAGTTATAGGTAATAACTGTAAATCAGGTTGCCTTACAACAACCCGAATTTAATTATTTCGCTATAACAGCACTGCTCCAATGTGTTTTGTTCCTTGCACTCAAACAGAGTTATTGGCTATAAGAGAATGCAACCATGATGCTGGAACATATCCAAATAATTTTACAGGGGAACAGGAAGCAGGAAGGATACGTGTGTGTGTATATATATATATATATATATATATATATATATATATATATACACATATTATAAATATATATAGTAAATACACCCACAAACACACACACAGGACAGAGTTCTGTGGTGAGGGTTAAATGAATACTTACTCTTCCTCTGCCGGAGTGATTCTGGGGCAGGAGTGACAGAGGAGGCAGAGGAGAGATTCTCTCCTTTAGAATGACCACATAGAAGGAAAGAAGATTTTGGCCAAAAAAAACACCGGTAGAAAAAAACAAGTTAAAGTCCAAGCGAAAGAAAATGACAGAACAAGTGATGGAAAGACAGTGGCAGCAGGGAAGTGATAAATGAAGTGATAAGTCAAAATGGAGGTAAAATAAATAGAAAAGGAATAAGAGAATAGTGAAAAACACAAAAAGGACAAAAATAAAATTAGTAAATAAAATAAAAAATGTGCGAACTGCTTTTTTTTGGCAAATGCATCACACGTGGTGACATGGGGTTCAGGGTGGAGTCTAATGGTAATTTCAGAACTGCCTAGTGAAAGCGACATCACAATTACTAAGCAAATCTTACACTTAAACCTTTATCTTAAACAGTAAAAGTATATTTGAGTGCATCTGTACACTGAGAGTGAATTATACAATTGCATACACTGCATATATAAGTCCTTAGATTCATGTGTAACCAGTGAATCTATTTGTCAGGGGGCTCTTTTGTCCACAGCCGCCCCTGGGGCATTAGGCCTCTTTTGTTAGCCTGTGTATACATCCTGTTCAGGTCCTTATTCAAATTTGTTTAAGGCATAGATGCTCGGACAGAACAAATGGATTGACTAACACAAATGCACTACCTGCTATACAATGCAGGGTATTTTGTTGACATAATCCTAAACTGAATGGTCCGAGGCTGATGTCCCTTGGAAGATGAGCAATTAGGCAAATGGGATAACACTAAACCTGATTTGGAGGTAACGATAGACCCCGCGCATTAATTCGTAAACGGATACTTGGGAAGCACGGCAAGGCTGCTCTCATGGCAACGGGGCAAATCTTTAAAATATTTACAACTATCTCCTGACTGTTTTTTTTTACTTAACATCAAATATGTTGCATACATAACAGAAACCGAAAGAACACAGCGCTATTGCTGCGTTTGTTTTCTGAACTAGCAAAAATGGTACAAATGAATTAAGGCTTAAAGATTGAATGTGACATAAATATAAACTTGATCTGTGAATAATCACATAATTCCCACAATGTTTTTGGATGATTTTTATATAATCTTTTAGATAATGTTTTTATTAATTTTATTTAAGTAATTTTTTTAAACAATCTCATTAAATATGGAAATATGCAGAAAAGTATATATTCTGCACCCTGAAAACAATATATTGCTTTATATTAAATGATATTATATCATATTATATTATATTATGTGAAGTTGACATATAATAACTTGAGTCTCAATCTAGGCTTCTATTACTTATATTTAAAATAGTGCTTTGATTAAACATACTGCATTGTTACATCATTAAACCTTTCAAATCCCAGAGCTCATCAAAGACTTAACACCCTTTACTCTCCTAACTACATACTGTTTCCTATCAGTTTCGCTTTGTTTCATGAATAATTCATAATGGTTATTGAATAATGTGGTTTAAAATGCATGAGTAGCTCTAAATTTAAAGGACTAATACCATTCTACGAACTTCCCCCAACACTTCTATATTACTAATACAACTGCTTTTACAGAAAAATGCACAATTTCCAGAGGTTTTACAAATTTCTGGATGATCTTATCTGGTTTGTATTATTATAACTTTATAACAATCTTTAATAAGCTATATATGTAATAAATGACCACAATGCTTAATTCCAGAACAAATGATGGGAATTGTACATGTACTGTACTGTAAACTCAACATAAATTATGAATTACTGGTCATAAATGTTTTATTTATTGCTTTAAATGAATAATACAATCATAAAATAGATTTTGTTACATTTAAAAAAATTTTTTTTATACAAACTCTGTTTTGAAATGTTCCTCCGAACTTTCAAACCATTCGCAGCTTCTCGCGAACTATCAGATTTTTTGCAAGTTACTCGTAGTCCAAAACAAAAAGTACAGTTCCAAATGAAAGGTACGAACTATCAAGTTTTTTTTTTTTATTGAGGTTCCACTATATATATTTAAAAATAGTAAATTACCTTAATACAAATGTACAATGAGAACTTTTTTTTATTATTTTCAATTAACACGTCAAGAAGATGTTGCCATATATTAGGAAATATCGGCTCGTTCAATTTATTAAAAACAACAACAGATGTTAGCAGAGCGATCATAAATCAGGGTCACATCATATATTGAACTGAAGTGTTTGTGTTTGCCATGTTTAAACAATGAATATCGTTTTCCTCACAGGATTACTCCGATTGGCAAAAAGGAAGAGAGCAAAAGAAAGAGAAAGTGAGAAAGAGAGAAAGAGAGAGAGAGAGAGAGAGAGAGAGAGAGAGAGAGAGAGAGAGAGAGAGAGAGAGTATTTACTAAATATTAATGCTGTAACTGACATGAAACTAATAATTAAAGAAATATGGAATACTGAAATACAGAAATCTCATTCCTTTTGCGGTCAGATTTATGAATATCTGAAGCCTATCCTGCGAACACTCAGACACCAGACAAGAATTTCACCAGACAAAAAAATATTCCATTGCAACACAAGCACATGTTCACCCACACATTTACACCTAAGGATTGTCCAGCAAAGACCAGAGACAAATGTCCTTTATTATGCAGCTCTAGTGTTTTTTTTTTTTATTATTATTTTATCACTGTGTTGATAAACCACTGTAGTCCAAAATGCTAAGTCTCCAGTTTAAACTAATGGAAAGTAGAATCAATTTCACCCCATGCTGACGAGTCACCTGTCAGGTTACAAATTGAGCCGACCACATGATCAGCCCTACATGCACAACAGGAAGGCACATGTAGCTAAAGAAAGAATGAAGAAGACTGAAGGACTATTTAAATAAGGCTGGCGTGAAAAAGAGCAGGCGGGTAACAAAGGACAAAGGCTTGCTTTTAATGAGTCAGAAAGTACTTACTGCTGCAGGAGGACATGCGGCGCTGGTTGGAGGCCGCTGGAGGAGCACTGGTGCTCTGTGGAGGTGATGGGACCTCAGGCAGAGGAGGTGCTGGAGGTGGAGTCTGTGAGGGAGGCAGAGGAGGTGCAGGAGGAGGTGCAGGAGGCTCCTCTGTCTCTCCCGTCCCATTCTCCACAACAGGGGAGGCGTCAGCCGGCTCTTCCACCAGAGCTGAACCCTGTACGGAGAAAGAAAACACCATCATTTTACTGTCAAATCATGGCAAACTAAACCAAGAGCCAAGAGTCATCAGTAGTTTCTCCCACATTGTAGCTCTAACACTCCTTATGGAGAATGGAAGTTATCAGAGGTAGAAGGAAGCTCTCATTTCAGTACTCGGGTACATGATTTACTGTAATTGTAGTATTTTAGCCTTCACCGATCAACAGAACATGACAGACAATAAAGCTTTTTGAATTACATACGTGTCAATAGACAAATAGAGACGTGATTTAAATGCCAAATACTAGTTTTTCAGAACAGGTCTTATTCACTTAAGTCAATTTTATGATCATTAATTTGATGTTTGCTTTTACTCAAGTAACTTCACTTTAATCACTATATTTTGTATTCTTTCCATTAATGGATGTTCGTGAGGACTCAAAGTGTGAATCATATAAATTAGGTGTCGAGGAACAATCCTGGTTTTCACGCATAAAATTTGCTAGATTGAACAAATGCACTCCGCTAAAAAAATGTATCCATGTATATTGTAAAATGAAATATGAATATTATTTTAATCATCTATTATTATAATAATTTATATATATATACACATACATTTATTTATATATGTATGTATGTATTATTCATACATTAAATTGCTAAGTCAAAAGTTAGTAATTAACTGCATAAGTGACAACTGTATTAGTTACATATAATTACCATAATCATACTAATTACATCTCATTCATCTCAGTTTTTTTTTAAATCATCTCCATGCTCACATATTCGTGCTGTCTCATTAGGGTTCAAAAGCTAAGTGAAGACGATCAGCTACTCGGAGGAATGAGCAGACATCTGTTTTGACTTAAGCCCTACAATCCTCCACACTCCTGCCCTCAGGGGACTATTATTTACCCTGTCAGCACCCCCAGCTGTCACGGTACTAATAACTTCCCCTCCCTGCTCCTTCCTCCTCCCCCTCTGTGGCACGTGCCCACACAGCCCCCCGCATTTGGCATGTGCCAGACGCGTGCATGTTATTCCCCTCCCCTGCAATGACTGAACCTACGCTTCTCGCACCATATGGCTCACTTCATGTCACGATGAATGAAGCAGATAATGGGCTAATGGGTCTTTACTCAGGGGACATGTCAAGTACCATCTGGTTCCACTGTAGAGGGTGGATTCCTACTGGGAATGTAATTAGCTCAACAAAGATTACAGCCAATTGTGAGTTGTGTGTGCACTGGTTATGAGTGAATAACATTAATACAGAAACTGCAACGATATTTCTTTACCCACTTTCTTTACATTTCCACCCAATATCTAGCTTTGCTCTATTATACATATTACACAGCAAACACATAATCGTATCTGCTATAAAAGCCCATAGAAACCGGAATGAACTGAATTCTTATTAATGTCTTATCTGTGAATAAAACAGAGTTTTTGTGTTGGCTACACTGTCCACCAAATACAGTTTCTTCTAAATAAACCACCTGTTATGAAATTTCTTCAAGGATAATAAATAAAGAAAAGAAAAACATGCTTTATACTGTACATGTCACATGTATTTTACAGCAGAGTAAAATTCTTGGCACGTCCCAGCAAAGCTGTGGTGAGACATAATACATCACATCTGGAGCACAGAGGGTTAAGGGCCTTGCTCAAGGGCCCCTGAGTGGCAGCTTGGCTTGAACCCCCAATGGTTCAATCAGTAAACGTGAGATATATCCTCTGAGCTACCAACTCTAGACACGTCATTGCATTGCTGCATTTGAAAACTTTAGTGATCTGAGACATGAAGCCAGCCAGCAAGCTGCTCCTCATCCAAAAACCTTTGTTCTGCCTTCTTTTGCATACACAACAACCAGAAAAAAATTTTTTTTTACAACCTCAGACTCTTAATTACAGATGGCTGTGGCATCGTGAGGATTTAAACTCACAATATTAAAATGTCAAACACTTTGTCGTTGCACTACACAAGAACTGTGTGGTGTTCTCTTCGATTGGAAGCCACTATGTGTAGATATGAAGCCAGTCAGCAAGCTGCTCCTCATCCAAAATTTTACAACCTCAGACTCTTAATTACAGATGGCTGTGGCATCGTGAGGATTTAAACTCACAATATTAAAATGTCAAACACTTTGTTGTTGCACTACCCAAGAACTGTGTGGTGTTCTCTTCGATTGGAAGCCACTATGTGTAGCTGGGGATAGTTTCCCATGAACAGCCTGGGTATCTATGAATTTAAGACAGGAGCTGTGAGGATGGATTTGGACTGTAGTTAATCACCATCAGTGCAAATCTCAACATCATTTATCTGTAATAAATAGAAATTCTGTGTGACCCAGATGAGGATAGGTTCCCTCCTAAGTCTGGTTCCTCTAAAGGTTTATTCTTCATGCCATCTCAGCGAGTTTTTCCTTGCCGCAGTCGCCACTGGTTTGCTCATTACGAACAAATTTACACTTAACGAACATTCTTATTTATTCTTTCTTAACGCAAAATAATTTTTAATGTATATACATTTTTTTGTGTTTTTGTTCTAAATTACATATAAAAAATTGGAAAGAGTTATTTTGCATTATTTATTTGTTTTTTCTGTTAAAATTAATTATAAAATTGATTATAAAATCTTGGTTTTTAATTAAACTATAAATGTGCAAGTAACTGACATGAGAGAGAATTTTATTGCATTTTGTAGTTCCTATTCTATTTATTAAATAAGGACACTCGATTTTGAATATTTTTTTAATCTAGTGAAGAATCAAGTTATTAGCATTTGAACTTGTCAAACCTGAATCTGTATTTTTCTGAACTCATTTGCAGAAAAAAAACATTTGTTTTATATCAATTTCAGTTTGTTTTCATACTAAACATGCACAATGGCCAGAGGACACGTATTTTGTTTTGGAAATGGGGCGTAACTCTGTGTTGATGATCTATATTAAAAAAAAGGCCCTAAATGTCAGAATTATGTAACACGATGAAAGAGCTGCGCAAACAGCTCACAGTGTTTATCGAGCAGTGCAAATGATATGTGGATCAAAAGCCAAGTTCTGCCAGTGTTGTGCCACACCTTGCACGGATTTGTAAAAGAACTGCTAGTTAGATTAAAAACACACGGGAACACAAATGCTGCTATTGCTTTCCTGTGCTTTTTTTGACATGTAAAAACAACTTGCACCAAAACAGCACCCAAAACAATATATAGAAATTGGAGCATTTCTTGACGTACCTCCTCGTTGGGTGCCATCTCTGTCTCGAGTTGCCCGTCCGTGATGTCGTTGCCCAGGGACTTGTAATAGTCTCCAGTGCTGGGCTGCTTACTGAAGCTTCGTGACTTCCTGTTGGAGTCCACCCGCCGCAGTCTGTCTGAGTTTTCCCCTCCTGACAACTAGTTCCAAAAACAAAATAAAAAATAGAGACCATAAAGTGATAATCAGTGATGGACCGGAACTCTACAATATGAAACCGTACACTATTCATCCATTTTGTTATCTGATTGAATGAGTAAAGCTTTTACGTATATCTCAGATCAGACAGAAAAGACTGTAGTTGTTCTCATTCTCACAAAATGTTAAGTCAGTGTATTGTAACATTAAAATCACATCACAATTCCAAGCATATTTTAAATGCGTTTCTGCAACTAATCACATTTTCCAATGAAAAGTCTATTATCGTTTGATCAAGCTTTCTTGGTTTAATGTAAAACTATAATGTAATGTCATGCTCTTTTTGAAATAAACAAATAAAGGAATTAAAGCAAGTAAAAAAATAATAATAATTAAAACAGCTGATGAATAATTGAATCGAAGACTGCAGTGCTTCTTCCCCTCTCATTTCTTTTTGTACAAATAAATTTTACCACACCTCCTGAAATGCTGTCTGCGGCCAAACGCGCGCAAATCATGGCTGATTTTATGATAGTCTACTCTAAAAAAACCCCTTCCTCTTTCTTCTGTTTATACGCCTTCTTCATTGTGTAGCACAGCATCATTATTTAATGTTTTTATTTATGTGTCCTCACATCTAGTATTCTTATATACAAAAAACAGAGAAGTAAAACTGGAATACTGGATTTGCATTTGTCTCTATTCTTTCATATGAAATAAAACAAAATTTATCAACATTGACATGGTTATTTGAATTTACACAAATTTCTCCTCCAATCAGGTTGGGGTGAAGGAAATATGGTTGGACCATGTGTGACATTTTAGAAAATCAATTACTGTGTCATTTCTCTGCCTCTGCCTTTAAATCATATTTATTCCATTCTGACATTTTTCCTACTGTATAAAAAGATAAAAAAGTGTTTCTCTTGGTAAGGTCAGTGTGCTTTCACAAGTATACAGGAACACCTGTACACCTTATTTATCAATCCACCATGTTTATGCAGTTATCCAATCAGCTAATCAGGTGGCAGCAATGCAGTGTGTCAAACCATACAGATAAAAAGCAAGAGCTTCAGTTATTGTTTACACCAAACATCAGAAAGGGGAAAAATATGATCTCTGTATATTCAACCGTGGCATGGTTGTTGGTGCTAGATTTGAGATGGTTTGAGTATTTTAGAATCTAGTGAACTCATGCTCTATAGAGTTTACACATAGGGGTGCAAAAAAACAAAAAAACATTGGACAATTAGTTCTACAGGTAAAAAATACTTCATTGACAACAGAGGTCAAAGTAAAATAGAAAGATTTGTTTAAATTGAAAGGAAAGACATAGTAACTCAAATCATAACTGAAAACAAATAAGAAAAAGCATCTTAGCATTCACAAAACATCGAACATTATGGTGGATGGGCTACAACAGCAGAAGACCACATCAGGTTTCAAGCCTGTTAGCCAAAAACAAGAATCATGAGCACATGTGCACCCAACATAGACAGACAAAGATAAGCCTTTTCCAGTCTTGTCTACTATTTAATGAGTTTGTGTTCATGACAGACACATGATTAGACTAGATAACTGCAAGATTGTGAGGGTGTAGAGAACCATTTCTAAGCAAATAATAGTGTGGATCTTTTTTTATCCTTCTATACTTTGAGACTAATTTATACTTTAGTTTCAAAATTCTTTCCAAGTTTCCAAGAAACTGTAATAGATATAGTACACAACATGGTTTACGAGCTCCTTACAAAAAGCCAAACTAATCCTGATACAACAGACCTGCAATGAGAAATGTAATCATGCTACATTGTGCTTAAGCATTTGACTCAGGACTGGATGAATAGGCCTACAGGCCTTTTTGTTACTGCCTGGCCACTGATGCATACACCTAAGGAGGAAATAGATTATCAGAGCAATATGCATATGGATATAAATAGCTTCTTCCACACAGAAGATCGATTTGAGTTGGAAATGTGGATGCGGAAAAAACATATAAGAGCAAAACAATAGCATGGTGTGTTATATTACATACTTCCAGGGCTTTACGAATTACATACTAAAAAAAGATGCCAAAGATTAAGTCAGAAAGTTTGTTTGATTCTATTTCTTTTTCTTCGGGCTCACAATTCTCTCATACATGATAACAGTCAATTTTATAATTCTAACTGAATAAATAGTGAAATATGTACAAAAATAGTAACATGGTTCTTTCCTCCAGTTTTTTTCTAACTAAACATAGGTAGCCATCTTCTAGAAATTTCCATGCCTTCCACAAAAAAGAATGCAATGCTGCTTTTCCTGGTCTCAAGGAATTTTCCTAATGCAAAAACCCTCTATTTGCATTTCAATCCCACCTTTCAAGGGTCATACCTTGTACGGTTCCAAAAACACCTCAACTGTTTGCCAATGCGGATGTACAAATGTTATTTTGCTATAGTACCAATATGACAAATGCAACCCCCAAAACAAAACAAAAAAACTCGAAACAATAAACAAAAATTGTGTCATAAAACGGTGGAGCAGGTGACAGACAAATAGGCTGAAAGAATAAGCCTGAATAATTAAAATGTACATGAAACAGGGAGGACATGGTGATGCCACACCTGCTTTTAAGGCAACTGTGTTAAAAAAAAATCTGAAGAAATATTTGTATAAAAAAATTGACATATTTTTTAACAAAAAAATTAAAAAATTCACTATAAGCCTATCTGAGGTTTAACAGAATTGTATTTAAAGGCCACTGCAGATACTTTTAAGATCTATACCTCTTCCCATGAACAAATACTGGCCCTGAAAGCCATATTAACCATACTTATTTGCATTGTTGATGTAAGCCCCTTCCTGCCTCCCTGTAAACCGGCTTCTGGTGTAACACAAGCCGGCCCCACGCAGGTGGTGTGATTGTCATACCTCAGGGAAATTGGTGAAAGCTTGTACTGACCTCTGCACCACACAGATGTGCCTTTCTAAACCCTTTACTATTCAGAACCAGTTACATTTTTTATTATTTTCATTACTGCAGTCCGTATTTTAATGCTTCACCCTTTAGCAAATATGACTTAGTTATGACTCATTCTCTGTACGTTCAGGATCCCAGTAAGCTCACACAGAAATCCACAGAAGGCTTATCAGCGCCGATAAGGCAGTCTAACTACGTATATTCTTACAGAAAATAACAATGACATTTGCTTTCTAAAATCTTCCACCATGAAAAAACCCAAGAACATTTGCTTTAACACTTACAGTACTCAGTGCAGTTTATATAACACAAGTCATGCTCTAAGAACCATCTGGAGGTTTCAAGAAGAATCATACTCAATGCCAAACATTAATTCAAATGTAATCTGGCAAAAAAAAAAGTATATAATGCGTCTTACCCTGTCTCTGTCTCTGTAGTCCAGTCAGTTTCAGAAATGCTGAGAAGCCAAGAGTTGCAGGTTGCACAGGTGACACCAGATCCCCATTCCACCAAGCGTGTGACACTCTACCTGCCACTGGCTTTACCCACCCTCACAGACTCATTAGCCAATCCAAGCCTGGCATAGTGATGTAACTGCCCAGATGCTGACCAATCACAAAGCCAGAGTGGCTAGGACTTTTTATGCAAAGCACAGTGACACACCGGCAGGACATGGCTGCCTAGTATTGAATCTCCAGCCGGCTTAGTGATTGCGTTATGTGCACTGGCAGCAAACAGAAATCTGATTACAAATAGAGAGATCCTTCTTTGTGAAAGTATGTCAACAGTTTGATTCTTTTTTTTTCTTAATAATTCAGGTATAAGTGCACTGATGCTCTCAGTCAGGAACGAAATTTACATGTTTATAATCAGTCCAGAAAACACTATAAGCAGGGTAAAGTAAATGCTTTTATGCTATATAAAATATAGGACCTTATAATACATTCATGCTATTCAAATAAATAAGATAACATCAAACAAATAAAACTCCAGTAATCTCCATTAGGCTAAACAGAAGCCTGTTCCTCAGGAAGTGGTTACCATGAGCACCTGTGGTGCTGCGGTAGCCTCGAGGGATTGTTTTTCATGGACAATGTGCATTGTTGCTATGCTGCTTTCTCCTCCTTACTACTGCAAACAAATAGTGAGTAGGAGACTGCGTGCGAGTGTATATATATATATATATATATATATCCACATGTATGTATGTGTACATACGGTGTGCACAGTTGAGTGAAAGGCAAACATCTGAAATATATCTGTGACTTTTTTGTGAGGAGAAGTGCACGCGTTTAGCGACCAAATACTTCATATTTAATCAAAAGTAACACAATTTAGCATTTGGCCAAATATTTTTATAAACATTTTCTGATGACTGTGCTGCTGAAAGGCATCAATCATTTAGCGAACTTTTAGTCACTGGTTTATTTAGTGTAGTAAAATGTATCCATTCAAATTGTTTGGATTTTGTTCGTGCCTATTTCTTTTTCCACTAAACAAAGAGCACACAAATTGCACATTGCAAGCATGATAACTTTTTTCTGTGTATACTTTTTTCTTTTTTGTGTTTGCCAGATAATTTTAGCCAACTTTAGTTTAACACAACTGAACCCCTCATTATAACAACCTTATCTAAACCCAGATGTGAAAGAATTTTCAAGATGTGAATTAAAGCAGCAAACCAGCAAGGAATATTGTAATTGTTCAAATGTATAACTGATTTATAATTTTTTTAAATTTAATTAAAATGTATAAAGCAAGGCAAGGTATTTTTTAGGAAATGGCACAAACACTCATTATATGCACAATGTGCAACACTTTGTTTGGTGTAGTAAGTGTTTTCTATTTACCATTGAATTCAGTGGTTTCTAAAATTGTGGCTTTCTGTTAAATGGGGAAAAAGTGTGTGTGTGTGTGTGTGTGTGTGTGTGTGTGTGTGTGTGTGTGTGTGTGTGTGCATGCATATACGTTCCAGGGCAGAAGTGTTCAATACTTAATGCAAGTGAAAAGAACTAGACCAGAGCTGCAGGGATGCAAGTAAATGAGAAGTAGGTTACTCAAAATAATCAACCTTTTCATTGGATGCCAGAAACTAGACCTCAAATAAATGCATATGTACCATTTTGACATACATGGCTCACAGTGGTAACAAGCATTGTAGACATTGGATGCATTTGTTCTGTACAACTGTACAACTGCTACATATACATACATGACTACTACATACAGGACTGCTACTTCCACACTGTATCTATGTTTTGTGTATTTAGATTAGATTGTGTACTCCTTCACCTAGTCTGTTTGCCTGTGTTACAAAAACAGTTCTTGTGAAAGAGCTCAAAGAACTTCAACGTGAGCATGTGATTCCAGCAGGAATTCTTGTTCCATTTACGCACTGTGAAACACTGTAAAATTCTCAAATCCGGTCAAAAGGTTTTGAATCATTTTCTATAAAAGTGGCTTTAAAGATACTGCCAGCTGTAATTCAATGCACAATATTATATTAATATTATACTGTAAAGTACCACAGAGACTTGATCCCATGTAAAATATAACGCTGGGATCTTTAAGATGTCTCCAGTGTCTGCCATGGGACAGTTTTCCTAACAAATGAACTTTGCACTTTCTAGATTGTTTCTAAAAGAAAAAAAAAAGATAAGTAAAGGAATGATTGTTTCTAGCTGTTATAACATAAATGATAACACGAATTAACATGCACTTTCACTAGCAAATTCTACGATATTTAGTAACTATGCATGCATGGTTTATCTGTCATTCATGAATACATGAAAAAGAAATAAAATAATTACATAATCATTTATGGTTTATTCCATACTTATTGTGCCACTATTTTATAAGGCTTTTAAAACATATTTTCCTTCTATCATTGAAACCAAGGGCTGATTTTGTGTGAGACGGTCAATAATTACTTGAAGTAATGGCAGGTCCATCATTCAGAACATCATTAAAACCAGTGGGAGCTCAGCTAATGGGCCTCCTTCATTAGGGACACAAATGCTGCATTATACATGTGTGTGCGTGTGTGCGTGTTCTTTTGTGTCCCCCTGACTTAATTAGTGGGAAATTTTGACCAGGACACAGGTTCACTTTACAAACAGTCCAATACTTTCTCATGGTCTCCAAGCAGCACAAGAAGAACATGTTTTTCATGTGAGGTAGTTAGTTTCCAAAATTGTCTGGCACCTCCACATATTCCCATTTGTGGATGTGCCAGAGTGCACTTAATGATTCCCTAGTGTGCTATTTGTTGAATTGAGATTCCCTAAGGACAAAACTGAGTATTGAAGGAAATTATATAATTTCTTTTGTTATATAATGAACTATCCATGGCTTGGGGTAAGTGTCACCCTTAATGCACCAAATAACTTAATGATGCAGTGTGGTGTCCAAAATAATGGACCAGCAATGATGCTAGCAAGCTGATGTGGGAAATGGCTATATTTGGAAGTATACAAAAAAAATATACAGAACTGCAAATGAATAAATAAACTGGCTTTTTTTCTCAACATTTCAAACTCAAAACCAAGAACAGACCGTGACATATTGAAGCGAATGATTTTAAATACTCACACCGTTACAGTTTAACACTTTATACATCCTTGCACATGAATGATACTAACCAGCTTGTCAGCGCAATGCTGTCGTCTTTTTACAGTGCTTATTCATGCTTGATGAGGTGCCCCTGTGAGGCCGTTGTAATATGTAATGAGGCTGTGTGTAATGGACTGACATGCCACTTTAAATTTAGCAAAGGTTTCAGTAACACAGGGAACAATCCTCAGGGGTTCAATTGAGCTGTGCTCGATAAGCATATGAGAAACCACACATCATTCAAGCCCTGGAGATTAGGGGATTACTCCATGCCATATTATCTTATAGACTCTAAATCTACTGTCCATTAGGTTAAGTATAACCGCTTATCTTTTTCTTCTCAAAATACTGTCATTCCATAAAGCATTGTATGTGCAGAAGGCTTAGAACCCTTGTGAGCTGACATCTGATTAGTAAATCTTCCACGTAGATAAGAGAGGCCAGACACGGCATTCTTCGCTGTCTGTAATGCTCGTTCACTACAGAGCAACCGCATTACACTCACATGGTCTTTTGACGAATGAATGGGTTTTTGTTTTTGAGCACTCAGCTATGCAGGATAATAAATTCATTCACTGTGATGATTAGAACTCCTGTAGAGAGTCCACCAAAACCAATTAATGCTAATACCTTGATATTGCAGGATGTGTAAAGATTGAAAGAACTTGGATAGTGCTTAAGCAAAGAAAGTAAAGAGTATAATCTTTCCCTGTTTTATAACAATATATCTGAGTCTCTTACCTCATGCTTTTCTTATTATAGTTACTGAATAATATGATTTAAAATGAAAAATTAGATAAGATTTGAAATGCATGACTACTTTTCAGTCAGAATAATAATAAAGAATAAAAGATAGAATAATACACACCTCTTTTTTCATTGTGTAATTTTCCACGTGACGTAGGTTGCTCTTCACCTTCAGAAACTCCACAGACTCCTCTTCGGGCAGATTTGGTGCTGGGTAAGTGGGTGGAGGTGGGAGAATTTGTGAAGTGCCTGGTGGAAGAGGTGGGGGGAAAGTTGGTGGAGGTGGAGGCGGCGATGGAGACCCCTTCTTGTTCTGGTCACCAGCAGTATGTTCAGGGTTTAGCATGTCCATGTAGGTTTGCATGTCGGTGATGGCTGTCTCAGGGCTCCCTTTAACAACACACACATTTGAAATTCATCTGACGTAGGAAGGTCTGGTCTATTCATCCACCATCCATTCAAAAGCTTGCTACATGTGATGATGACTAAGTATGTTCATATTCGAATACAAATCATTGGACAATGAACTGAAAGCCCTCCACTGAACAAAATGGTCTGCTATTCCTTTAGACTGAAACTCAAACCAGGTGAGAACAGGTACACGTATCTGAAGGTGGCTGGATAGGCATATACAGTACAACTTGTGAATTTCTTACAAAGAAAAGAAAATTAGTAAGGATTAGCAGTAGATTATACAGGTGCATCAAAACACTGGGATCAAAATGCCTCAAATGTACATTGTCTACCCGGATTTACAAAAAAAAAAAAATCAAAGAAACCAATGCAGATCTTTGTCTTTCCACTGGAGGGCACCACTAGTTAGGTTCTAATCATGTGTCCCTCGAAGCACCTTGGGAACAGAATTGTTTCCCAATTCACTGGGTGCCCATTGTTATGAAAACCTTGCACACATTTGCTGCATTGAACAATCGAGCATGTAATGCATGCGAGGAATTCAGGAAAATAAAAGCAATAGTCCAAATATATGAATATGTTCAGAATTGTGTGCAAATGAAATAAATAGATGTGATATTTAAAAATAGTTTACATTTTTTCTGATAAATGTTGCACCAGATGCATTTTGGCACTTGAGATTTAAGAACTTTTCAAAAAAGTAATAAGTAATATACTGACAGGATCACTTTTATAAACAACTAATTTAATCTGTGTGTGTTTCCAAGAAACAGGGAGAGAGAGAATCATACACATCATACAGTGTGCATGAGGTATATATAAGGGTTTTCAGTACCTATGACAAAGCATGAGAGTATAAACATCCAAGGTAAGTAAGTATTTTAAGAGAGTGTGTGTGTGTGTGTGTGTGTGTGTGTGTGTGTGTGTGTGTGTGTGTGTGAGAGAGAGAGAGAGAGAGTATGAAACTACATAAGAGGTGTAGTAAGATATATGAGAAATTATAATGTGTAAGAATGTATGATCGAGTGTGTATGAAGTGTGTGAATGTGTATCATAGTGCAAGATGGAGTGTATAAGAGTTTTGTTAGGGTGCATGAGAGAATATAAGAATGTATACGAGGAAAGGATGTGAATAAGAAGCTTTATTTAATAGTATATATTACAGATAATTGTAATATATGAAAAAGAGAATGACTGAGTGTATTTCCCTTTGGATACTGAGTATGAGAGAGTATGACAGTGTATGTGAGAAAGCATGATAATATGTGTGAAATGTCCAGCTCGATGCATGCTATCACTACCTGTTACTCGTAACGGTGCAGAGCTGTTCTTCTTTTCCCCCGTGCTGGACTGGCTAGAGTTGGCCGAGTCGTAGTTAGACAGTGAGCTAGAGGGAGAGCCCATATCGAAACGGGTTGCTGTGTTTAACGTGGCGTGTGGAGATGAGTGGCCTGAGTCAGGTTGCTTATACTCCAGATCTGCTGATGGATCCCGGGACAAAACCCGATGTTCCACACTCTGGAGCAAAGTCAGGAAAAAAAAACCTCTACATTACTTTATAGCCCTATACACGAAGAAGCCTATTCTAGATTTATACTGAATCTTCATGACTCTGCTGCTGATAGCGTTTCTCGTGTTAATATTTTGATTAACGTAAATCATGATTTTTTTATATAAAAGTCCACAAACAGTAACGTGTGCTTCTCACCATATTTTCGACTGTACGGAGATACTTGGCACACTGCTCATGTCCGTTGTATTCAGCCAGGTCTGCTGCAGAGAATCCGTCCTGATCCCGTACACCCAGATCCACTCCATTCACAACCAGAATCTGACAGCACTGTAAAGACAGAAAAAGTAAGCCAGAGCAAAACAATACATCAACTGGCACCCTTGCCAGGCCCTTCCTATATAAATATTAAATATGATGTGTTTTTGCTAGTGTAAGAAAGTGATTCAATAAAGTTTTAATTAACAGTGTCATAGTTACATATATGGTTATTATGGTTGCTATTTAAATGCTTGTCTGTCAGGTCTCTAGTTTATCAGTGTGGTAAATATACTCGGAAACTTTTTCATAATTTAATAATTTAAATAAAGATTTTTATTTTGAATATTAATAAGCCGCACCTGTCTATAAGCCACACTAAAACTAATGAACTTTACACAGGCTTTAACGAAAGACAGTGTCTGTTACACAGAATTTAATTGGTTCACCTAAACCCGTTCCGCAATTTCATTGGTCTAATGTTATGGGTCTCAGTTTTTGGCTTGAATCTTGTGAAACTGGGAAAAACACAGGAAAATCGTGGGGAAAAAAGTAGCGGCTTATAGTCTGGAAAATACGGTACTAAAGACATCAAATGCTTAGTACAATAGTGATATTACACTACTATGTTATGATTATTATTGTGAGCAACAACTAAATCACTAATGAGTCAGATTATACTCAAAATTGTTTTGTCTTGACATAAATGACAACCAAGATTTTAATTTATAATCATACTCCTTAACACGTTCCTAGTTAAAAAACCAAAGGTAGTATTACGTACCTGTTGTCCTTATCTGATATGATGTTTATATATATTATTTGTTTAAACCACCCTTTGCAAAAACCTTTTCTTTGTGGTTCTTCTCATTGATAAGAGACTTCACTTTTTCAGCCCTAATAAACTTTCCCACTCCAACCAAGAATTTTTACATTTTCAATAAACTATGGATAGTCATTATTTTCTTTTGTATACACTTTTAGTCTCATTAGCAAAATACTAGTCAACCATGACAATGGCAAAATGCACTACTTACAGGGATTCTATTAAACACATCATATCGGTGACATTGTTTCTCCGTGCCATATGGTAATCTCTGAAAAAGTGCTAAGGGCTCTTAAACCAATGGCTAAAATTCAACAGATCCTCTTGTTGAGAGAGCGTATTCAGGATGACAGCTGTCCTGCGTTTAAACCCAGGGTGCAAAGTGGTTCTCTCTACACCACTTTGCTAGGATAAAGTTACCGGCGTCTAGCCCTGCAGTCTTATTTTGTCTGGTTTTCTTCTTCAGCCTGCTGAAGCACGTCCCACAGTCAAATTTACTAGTTTACTAGACATTAAACAAATCAGAAAACTTAATCCAAATTACCCAGAAAACATTTAGATAATTGCTTAATATACAAATTAGTGCTGGAAAATTTAAATGAATAAAACTATATGATGGTTGTTTATGCTGAATGACACTAGCTAAATAAAGCATTGTTTTGTAGTCAGGGACAAGTGCAATTTCCTCTGTGTAATATTTGTTTATATTCCCTATTACCAATATCTAAACAACAACAATTTTACCCTTGTCCATTATAAACACTCAAATTTGTCATCTCCCAATATTGAATATAGTACATTAACACGGAAATAGCATTGCAGCAGAGGGAATCACATTGAAATACGATTTAAATTTAGACTCAAATTGCCTTTTGTACAAGTTAAGAAAACTTTCTTCGTAGACAGGAAAGCCACGCACATATTCCCTTTAATGGCAAAATCTGCTCCGTCAGATCGCTTACGCTTTAGTCTGTGAGTCATGCAAATGCTGGTTTTCCACTTTGCATTTGAATTAACCAGCACCTGCTTTTTTCCTCTGTGTGCCAAGCCCATGTTCCATTTAATTGTCCGCATGAGTTCCACAGCAACTAAAGCGAACATGATTAAGCATTTAATAGGATCATTTAGATACAATTTTCTGTATATCGGAATTCCTATATTTGAAGGGTTTTTACGCCTTAATACACTTTGGTATGTAATGCAACAACAGGAATCATAATACGGTAATATAGCATATACCCTCACACTTAATTCAGTGCATCACCCACCTCCAACTCGCCGTTCTCAGCTGCATCATGGAGAGGTGTCCCTCCCCAGTTGTCTGTCACAATTTCACCACCGTGGAGGAGAAGCCAGCTGAGAACCTTGGCATGGCCTCGGCTGGCAGAAAAGTGCATTGCAGTGGCACCATCATTGTCCTGGTCAGACAGGCTGATGTTTGTAAAGTTCATCTGCAAAAGATTGTGAAGTGCCTTTATAATGTCAGTTATAAAGCTTGCTTGATTTTATCCTGGTCACTAAAGATAAACAGATCCAGCTAAATTGATTCAAGCAGATGCATTTCACTTTTACTAGTCTTTGTATGCTTCAGTTACAAGTAGATTCAAATTCAGCTTTCTGTTATAATTCCATCATTAAGAATTGACTTGCTGGGGCCTGTGCTTTGAATGAAATTAAATCCAGTTGTGTTTGTCTTTATAACGTTACACACTCGTGTTCTAAACCACACTGTATTAAATATGTATGATATTGCAGAACAACTGTGTGAGCCATTTGTTTTCACATATCATTTTAGTTTTTTTTTACCAATGTGTTCCTTTAATTATTCTCCATTAACTGTGAGTTTAAATAATGTGCAATGAGTAAAGTTCAGTGGGTTTAAACACCTATTTGTATATTTACATTTTACAAAAGTTATGCCCACCATAGGCAATCCCCCCCCTTGTGGTGCAGTGTGTTTGTGTTACAGAATGTTTAAGTTTTTTTCTACTTTATATGTTTTTTAAAGACTTCTGCGATTGTATCAGATTTCTGGGATTTCATGACAAAAGTGGAGCAACTTAAAAGTAAATGCAATATTCCAAATGCTGAGTGACAACAAAGGAAGGTATAAAAAAAAGTCCAGTAGTCATTTAAAAGCTTTACATACTTAAATGTACATGTAAATGAGACACAAATGCAAGTTCCTGCAACGCCTTTTTTCCCCACTCACCAGCCAAACAATGACAGTGTTATGTCCCATCTGGGCGGCAGCATGAAGAGGCGTCATTCCATCATTGGCTCTAATAGTTGGCTCTGCGCCACAGTCCTTCACCAGGTACTGGACAGCCTCTAGATGGCCTTCCTGACATGCAAGATACAGAGGTGTGGCACCATTCTTTGTTTGGAAGTTCACAACACTGAAAAAAAAAATAAAAGAAGAAATTTAATTATACAAGGCTAACCTGGGCCCAACCCCCCCTTAAAAAAAAACAATCAAATTCTTAACTGATTATTATTATTTTTTTAAATAATCATAATACAAAGTTTAAAACTTTGTCAGTCTACAAGAGAAATCGAGAATTATTGAACTCTCCCATCACATCAGGAGGTCAGAGTGTGAGTGAGAGCCTCCTGTTGAAATCCCATAAGGATGGTTTTATTTAAACACCAACTGACATGTTAGCAATGAGTTCCCTAAGAGGATTAGTGTTGCTCCATTTGTTTCAGTGTTAGTACAGGGTTAAGTGATGGAAATGGAGTGAGAGGGTCAAAGAGGGGAAAAGAAAAAAAGACTGGAGAACTGAAGTGCCCTTTAAACCTGGGTCCTTTTTCACAACAGAAAAAAAAACACATTCTCACGTTGTCTCTTTCTCCCTCCCACACACTCTCTCCCACACACTGGAGGAAATATTCCATCCTACAGTTACATCGGCAAGATCAATTTTTGTGTTTATAACAATTTCAAGTCCCACAAACTAGTCAACATTGTTTACGCCGGTCCACTGAATATTTCACAGTAGAAGAAGGGCTTATTCAGGGGCTCTGTCATTAGGAAGTGGTCAGACAGGTGAAAGATTAATGAGCGTAATCTAGCAGGCTTAGTCACCTGTGTACTGGGTCAAGGAGAAAGCTAAATAAGCTCAGAATCACTATACACCACTACAAATGTATACATAAACAAATTTTAGAAACAACACAGGCATATTTCATGAAACAGAAACCTTAGAAATGTATTCAAAGCCATATCCAATATATGGCCATCTCCTGATTTCCATGTCTGATGTCACTTTTTGTCTCAGTGGTGGAAATGTGTAAATAATTTAGGCTCAAGTTAAAAAAATAAGTAGCTGAAAAATGGAGCCCAAAAAAAGTCTCACATAACCTTTTGTTTAAACCACAAACACTTTCGGCCGAAGCAAAGTGTCACACTTATGTTCATAGCACAGACATATTGGATATCTGCAGAGAGATACTAAAGGCTTTTCTCAATGAGGTGACCTGCGGTTCAACATGATAATGTTACTGCAATTTAACTAACCAACAAGATTGAAATTCATTGATGGTATAGACTGTATCATGTCTACCAAGTACAACTTTTTGATTTAATCTAGTATAAACCTGAATTAAAATAAAAAATGGCAAAACAAATCATCTTACACAAGATTATACAAAAAGATTACCAAACTTTTAAGCAATGCTGTTTAAAGTGCTATTAGAGATAGCATTAAATATAATTTGGCTAGCAGTGATCTGCCTTACTTGTTCCCTCTAGCTTTCATTCATTGTTATACATAATTGGCAAAGGTAGACTTACATTTAAAATGTATAAATACAAACAAGAAAGATAAAATATATCCAAATCACTTAAACAAATCATTCAATTAGCGAGCAGGACCTGTACCCCGCAGCTGCTAGCTAAATGCTAATAACTCACTATAAGTTGCTTTGAAGAAGAGTTTCTTTTCAAAAAGGATTAGTTAGCAATATATATATATATATATATATATATATATATATATATATATAGAGAGAGAGAGAGAGAGAGAGAGAGAGAGAGAGAGAGAGAGAGACCCTGAATAAACAAAAATAGTAATACTACCTGTCCAATAATGGTAAAGAGAAACTTAATTTAACTATCATTTATTTATTTTTCAATATTTATACTGTGTGTTTCTTCAGCATGGCTGAAGAGAGCATAACAGTGGCTAAGCTTATCTGAAGACCTAATCTGTACTAACTGAGTTTTATGTGTCTGGGCAGTTTTATGTCCATGTGTTTTGATTTGTGTATATTTGCCATTAATGTTATCAGTGCACAGCCACACATAATAGTCCACAGCCTGTGACAACAGGATACATGCAGACAAAAGCCCAATCTCATCCACTCGCATAAATCGCTGCCACACTGTCCGAGCGCTTTATCTAAGCCTGTCTCCGATCCATTTCTTTATTGCACAAAAGGACACTGATATCCTAACGACGGACACATTCCACACCATTAAACAGCTGGTGTGAATAGCAGTTGATAGCCAGCATGTCTGGTGTTTGGAACAGATAAAAAGAAAACAAGATGTGACAAGCTAGACTTTTGGACAAAACACAGTTCAACAGTGCAATAGCATTCATTCATGATACCGTGCAATTAAGCAATTTAGCCTTCTGTTTATCTCGTGCTCTTTAAACAAGAAAGAAACGGTTTTATTTCTATATAGAGGCTAAAAGTCAGATCTCCGATCTTCAATCTTCTTTAATTAGACATTAACGATTGCATTACTGTAGTGGAATAACATTAAAATAAAACAGAATAGTGTACATTTCCATTCAAAGGTGCTTATGCCACGTTAGTTCAATTTATTTCATTTGTAGAGAACATTTAATAATTGATATTGCAACAAAGCAGCTTTACAGAAATGTGAGTATAGTTTTCAGATCCTGAATGAAAAAGGAATAACCCTTAAGAGGAACTAGACTTGAGAGAATCCATCTACTTTTAGTTTTCCTTAGATAAATCACCTCAGTATAAAGAGCCCCAATGGGTTTGTGTTGGGTCACCATTCAATCCCTATCAAAATCGTTCTCAAGTGCCAGTAAAAAAAACTATAATTCTAATGAAGGTCATTCTCTGCCATTATTCCATATCTGCCACATTTCACTGAGGCAACAGCTTCGGCCATGGGGGCGTTATCTCCTGTGTTCTAAAACAAGCCTATCAACACAAGGCAGGTCCCGCAGAAAGCGGACCCCTATTCAACAGTATTTGTTTTCCTCATTAGGCAAGGGGTTACCATGGTGATGGAAGTACACACTGCTGAATGGGACTGAGGTACTGAGCTCTAGCACAGCTTTCTTTCCTATTAAATTTTCAGGAGTATTGCATCTGTCTAATTTAAGCACTAGAAAGGGAACTCCTAGTGTGAGAGCACCTTTAGTACAGTCCAGACCTGGCCTAAAACCTACCCATGCCACAAGCATATCCAGCACATGCAAGAGTTTTTGAGAACTCCACTACATTTTTTAGTTATAATTAAGTTATTCTTCTTCGAGCATATTATTCGGTAAACACTACAAATTGTTTAGTGACTACAGTAAAGCTAACTGGACAAATACGTAATTATAAGTGTGAAATGTCACTGAGTATTTGAAATTTTTTTCCCATTATTCTTATTTTTGGGGAACATTTGGGGAACAGACAGCAACAAATGTAATCAGTGTATATACATAATTTGTCATGCAAGTGAGTCATATGCTGTAGGATGCATGTGTATGGTTGCTAGTTATGGTTAAGATCCTATAATTGAATTGACCCAAATGCCCACCAGTCAGTGTCAGTTTAGTGCAAAATAAATATGCCACCACATGGACAGAAGTGCTCCGTTTGTAATAATTATTTTGACCTATTCAATGTACTGTACATGATGTACACCATAATGCAAAGTAGGTGTACGTGAAGTTGTGACTAAAATATGCACATTTACAAACCAGATACCTAGGAACTCCTTTACACCTGTGCATTGTACAGTTATCCAATGCATAAAATCATGGCGGCACAGGCCAATATTTTAAGTCAATGTTTACATCAAATACTGGGAAAAATATATATAATTGCAGTGATTTTTGACGTGGTTTTGGTGCCAAATGGTGTAGGGTACAGACTTGGGACCTGGGATTTCCACACACAACAGTTATGGAATGGAGAAACAAAACATTTTGTGTGGGAGAAAATGCCTTGCTAAAGAAAGAGGCCATGGGTAAATGACCAGACTGAGAAATATACAGTAACTCATATTACCACTCTTTACAACCACAGTGAGCAGAAAAGCATCCCAAAAAGTTCAATCTGTCAAATCTTTAGACAGACAGCCTAGAAAAGCAGAGAACCACACTGGGCTTAATTTCTATCTGCCAAGAACAGGGATCCGAAGCTACAGTGGGCACAGGCTCACCGAAACTTGATTGCATGAAGATTGTTGAAACATTGCCTGGTCCTGTTTCAATCTTCAAGTGTTAAAGTGTTTTCTTTCAACTGTTGCATGCTTGGCTGCTTCAGGGAAAGGAAACAACATAAATACATCTAGATGGGGACCTTAAACACTGTATGAAGACTTTTAGGGTAAAGATATGCTACGTTCACGGTATAGCTGGGATTTATGACAGCAGATGCACCTGCAGGCTGCCATTTAACTTGGAAATTACATAATAGGCCTGGCCAATGTCGTTAAGGATGTACATGTTCAATGGTGCATGTAGAATCGGAATCACAATAACAAGGCCATAAGTGTTTAGTGTTATCTCTATGGGGCAGAGTTCCTCTGAGACAGATCTGATTAGCAACAGTGTATATACAGTATGTATGCTTTTTTTTTTTTTATGAAAAAAATATATAATAATCTTCTAAGATGTCCAACAGGAGTTATATTAAATGGACCAATTAAATGGCAGCTACATATATTAAATAAGACATTTTTAACAATCTTAAACACTTAACAAGCATGGACATTTTATCCACATACATAATGCAGGGGTGTATTAGTATTAGTATACTTAAGCTACTAATCCTGTGGTATACATACAGTAATGCGAGGGAGCATTTTGGACTGGTATTACAGACATACATCTGTAAGTCTTATATATTGTGCTTTTGCACAGTTGAGCACCTATACTATAGTATTTGGCAATTTTCCCATTAAGAATTTTTACCACACTTTCTTCCAAGATTCTACATCTAACAATAAAATTTTCCAACCTGATACAAACAAATTGGCAGTTATCTGATCATGTTTTGACTTCTCTATGTCTTTTTAAGATGCTCAATATCTAAAATTAACTGTATGTGTGGCCATGGGAGACTTTTTCTGAGATTTGTAAAGATATTCTGTATAGGATAAATTCTTTATTATGCTTAGTGACTAATTAGGCTTCATCTGACCAATCTAAACATTGTAGGGTCCTCTATGATAAGGGGAAATATCAGGGTTATTAGGGAATAGGGTTAACATCTTACTTTGGGTCGTGCCCCAATAGCAGCCTGAGCATGGCCAAGTCGCCTTTAGCAGCAGCATAGTGAACAGGCAGAGCACCTGTGTCCATGGCAATGCTGGGATCCCCTTCTCCACTCTTCAGTAACCAGTCTGTGACCTCATGATGGCTGAAGCGTGAAGCCAGGTGCAGGACGGTGGCTCCAGAGTTGTCTTTATTCTGCAAATATAGGAGACAAATACAACAAGATATAAGTTTATTAAGTGTTATGCAGTTATAGTAAACGAATCATTGCAGTCATGTTATGACTCCTGTTCTCATGTTATAATCCATGAGGTTACTGAAGAGGGTTGCAGTCTCATTGGGAACTACAATCACCATGAACATTTTTATTCTCAAGGCTCCATCAGTGAACAGTTATTAACCTTAACTGTGATAGCCTTATAATCAATGGACGTCACCCAGATGAGGGTGAGCCTGGTTTCTTTAACAGTGTCTTCCTCTTACTATCTCAGGGAATTATTTTCTTGCCACTGTAGCACTGGCTTACTCATTAGGGATAAACTTTGGGATTAATCTAAAAACTCATTTATAAATCAAATTTATATTTGTAATCTATTTCTTTCTGTAAAACTGCAATTTCCATTGTTAATACTACTCTATACAATAGAATTGAATTGAATTATATGAATAATAATTATTTCCTCAAATTCTTGAGCCGCATCGAAAACTGTGTACTAAAAAGTTAATCGGTGAACCACTGGTATAAACAATTTAGGCAAACTGGTTTAGGACACAGCCATGAATTCAGTATGAATGTGTATGAAGTTAGCACATAGCAATGAGATTTGATTTGACAGTGAAAATGGGCACAGTAGAACCCACATTATTAAATGTTCTTTGCTTGCAAAAGCGTTTCTCTACCAGAGAGGATCAAATGTATAGATTCTGCAACCTGTAGCTTTAAGGGGCAGTTCAAACAAACAAAAGCTCTTTTAGCAGTACTTCAGTAGCCACCTCATGTATCAAACACGGTGTTCTTGCGAATCCCATAAGGTTTATGTTACAATGAATGAATCAGAGCTTCCAAACTACAGAGAAAATAACTGATGTGAGTGAATGTAAGGAAATAGAATTGAAAGAAGAAGCTCTTGTTACATCTTTATTATGGTAGCTACCACCCTAACCTTTTAACACAAAGGTCACTGGATATAATTTTTACATGATATGCTAGCTTTATTTCTATTTCTGTGTACTGTGCACTGTGTACTGTGTGTGTGTGTGTGTGTGTGTGTGTGTGTGTGTGTGTGTGTGTGTGTGTGTGTGTAGAAAAGATGTCTAGAAACACACTTTTCACACAAATTACTTTTATACAGCTAGCAATCTAACCAGCTCGGGTAGTAACATGACTTTGAAATGCAATTATCCTCAACCAGAAACCATCAGAAATGCCTCAATTACTGCAATAAAAGTAGCTGCATGTTTTGCTTTAATATTAGGGTTTTTTTTCAGGGGCATTTGACCAGATTACATATTAGAATTTTTTTGAAAATTGGTGTGCATAGCTTTAAAGTTACATAGTGGTGTACACTCAAATCTGTTCAACTTTAAGCAGTCTTTAATATGGTTACTTAAAAATCTCACTAAACCTTTAGATTTACCTTTGTTGAGACTGTGTTATTATCAAAGTCATCCTTCCCCACACATCTAAACAATTTATTATTACAAACCACTTCTTAAATGTACATAATATTCAGAATAATTAAAGCTAAAAATAGACAGGGTTTCTCGTGTGACTTTTAGATATGAAAACCAATACGCTACCTTTTGCTTCCTACAAAGTCTACAAATATCACATGAGATCAGGTTGCTGAAACAGGAAGCCATTTGGAGTACCATAGTGGAATCATGCAAATGGCATTCCATCTAGATCATGCAAATCAGAGCACAAGGTCAAATGAAGGAAGAAACAATAACTGCCTTATGTGCTGCTTTACATAAGGAAAATATAGCTATGGTATATTCTGTGATCAAGTCTCAGGCCACTTTTAGATACCTTCCTTGTAACTGTTACTCTAAACCAGTCAATTGGTTTATAGGCAGCAAAAAATAGACAACGGTAAAGATCTGAGCAATTTTGACCAGGGCCAAATTGTGATGAATAGTTGATTAATTTGGATCTGGAGTACAAAATGCTAAAAAAAGATTAATACTGCCTCTATTAGAAAGGTGTCTAAACACACCATGCATCGCAGCATGCAGTATATTGGGCTGAGTGGCTGCAGAATGGGCACAGGCCTTGAGCATGGAGCAATAGAAGAAGGTGGCCTGGTCATTTTCTTTTACATCATGTGTAGGGCCACTTCTAAGATGGCATCAGGAATCACAATGAGAAAAAGCCAAGCTGGTGGAAGCACTGTGATGCTCTGGACCAGGGGTCACCAACGTGGTGGTGGCAAGGACCACATGAGTAGGACCACATGAGTAGCTGTTTTCTACTTTGTTTAATCATGGTTGATAATTATTATAGGAAATCATTAACATGATCAGTGTCTTCACATAGATTAATATCAATAATTATTAATAATAACATATAATGAAAGGTAAATTGAGCAAATTTGTTATTTCATATCAAACTGAAAACTGTGTGTATCAAACTGGGTATCAAAAGGTTGGTGACCCCTGCTCTGGACAATGTTCCCCCAAAAAATCCTAGGTTTTGGCATCCATGTGGCAGAAGGAGTAGCATATGATTTGGCAGGTGGGTAATGTTTACATTTACAACATGGTCTATATCAGGGGTCACCAATCTTTTTGAAACTAAGAGCTACTTCTTGGGTACCAATTAATGTGAAGGGCTACCAGTTTGATACACAACAATTTTCAGTTTGATCTGAAATAACAAATTTGCTAAATTTACCTTTTATTATATGTTATTATTAATAATTAATGATATTCATCTATGTGAAGACACTGATCATGTTAATAATTTCGCATAATAATTATCAACAATGATTGAACAAAGTAGAAAACAGCTATTTTTAGAAAAGGCCCACGGGCCACTCATGTGGTCCACGTTGGTGACCCCTGCCCTATATGAAGACTTTTTTTTCCCACTACAGTCATCATCTTTCACCCATGAAAAAAATATTTTTTTTCATGTTTTTGAACAGGGCTATATTTATTTTATAGATTTAGAATAATAGCCACCTTATTAACCAATCCTATTGATTTCAGTCAGACTATTGGTACAGAAATATGATAGAAGTTTTGCTTTGTTTGCAAATGAACTCTCTCAAATACACAAAGACTGCATACCAAAACTAGCTATTTGTTTAATGTGATTCAGCTCTAAGGTCCTAAAGAGTTCATACCCCTTTAACATGAAAAAACAAATCAATAATTGTACTTTATAAGAGGAACTGAGCTTAATTACAGTATTGATATATTTCTATATTTTAATTACTATATACGATTATATGTCTATTAGGCTGAATGAAAATAATGTGTGTATAAATGATAACCAGCACATATTTGTTGTAATAGATAACAAATCATATCACATATATCATAATCTTATAATTTTATGTTCTGTGACAGTAGAATGGGCGTCTGCCTAAATTGGGTACGTTCCTGGAAAGTAAACAACACATTACCATTATCATGCCCACAGCTATATGCAAAGATTTGGGCCAATTATCCGGTATACAAACAAATGCATAGGCAAAAAAGAGACTGTTTTTATTTAAAGTGTCCCACATCTAATACAGATACGTTGCTTTTTCACACAAAGCTGCATGATTGTCTTACAGCAGATCCAAATGTGCAACATTTCTGACAAAATCCATCTACGGAAATTGGGAGCAATTAATTAATCCTCTAAAAGAGACATAATATGCAAACATTCAAAGACAAAAATACAACACATACTGCTATATTGATAAACTTATTAATTAGAACACTAAACATTTTCAGTCTTGTTATTATAAGATGACCACTTCAAGTGCATCACTAACAAGATGTGTAATTTAGTGAGTTTATCATACTCAGCACCGAGAAATCAAACTAATCCCAGAATCATTCAAGCAGATTTCTGAAATCAATGAAAGATTTGTCCACTTTTATCCAAATAGGGACAGTGTGAGTGCAGGTTTTTATTCCAGCTAAGCAGAATCCAAACCTGGATCTACTGATCTACTGATTACCTGATGAAACAGGTGGAATCAGGTGTGGCTGCTGCTTGGTTGGAATGAAATATGCACCCACACTAACACTGAACACTCCATTGGGTAAAAGCTGCCAGGGGTCAGCACATGCATAGTTGGCGCACGAGCTCAATATGTGGTTTGCAACCCGATATAAATGTGTGGTGTTTTTTTTAACGGAAACATGAGGGTTGGTGTTGAAAAAACAATCAAGAAATTTACCGAAGCTCGGCAGCCTCCCTGAGTCAGCAGCCACTGCAGACATGCCAGTTTACCGGTGGCGGCTGCGTCATGAGCGGGGCTCGCGCCGTTATGAGCCAGGCTGTTCGCCGGTAAGCTGGCTTCTTCTACCAGGAACTGGAGGCACTTGAGCTTCCCAGCGCGCGCCGCGTGGTGCACGGGTGTCGCTCCGAGCGAGTCCTTCAAATCCCCGTGGAGCACGTTTTCCTCCAAATGCATTTTAAGGGTTTCGATTTCCCCTTGCCTGGCGGCGAGGAGCGTCGCCTCCCCGATCATAACGACTCCTTGTGACAACTATTCATGCAGAATTTAACATGTAAAAAAAAACCTTAGGTGTCCTGCGATGCAAAGCAAAAAAATTCTCAGAACCTGGACTGTTTGGAGAAAAAAAATGAATGCAAGAGATGCACCGTGGATATGTCGCATCACATGGCCGCGCAGCGTTCCTATTTTGTTAACTGATAACGAACCCAAGATGCGCACGAGCTAGCGGAGACGGAACATATGATCTGAATGCGAGCTGAAGTTTTCCTCGTGCGCGCTCCAGACTTACCCCGTTACCCGTTTCCGTTACTTCCTAGTCAGCCCGCCTACATTATGATGATAAATAATCGGAAGTTATGATGTGTTTTCTCTTTCGGGTCCCTTTAGACGCTCTTCGCTGCCTGGACAACTAGTTAAATAATCTATGAAGGGGAGGAGGATCAGCTGCTTTAGTTGTTACCTGCCTCACTTTAAACCGGCTCAGCGTTAAAGGGGCAGCGCGCGCAAACCAGCAGCGCCGCGCGCGAGCCTCGGTTCATCACGCCGTCTGATAGCGCGCGCGTTCCGTGTCATTGGAATCGATCAGTCCCACGAAGAATTTTATCCTTGGTTTAAAGGATCATTTGAATACCATCTTAAGGATTAATTTTTTAGTTATTATATACTATAGTTTGTCAGGGTATTATTATTATTATTATTATTATTATTATTATTATTATTACTATTTGTGTGTGTAGCCTACAAACACCAGGCTGTAATAAATATTAAAATAACTTGTATTACCCTTCATTACCAATAGGTGGCAGACACGCCCAGTCTGATTAATGAGGCTTTTATTTTGCGTTGATTCATTAAAGCAGCGGTCCTCAAACTTTTTTTGCTGTACAGACAGGTTTCACGCAATATAATTTTGGCGTGGGTGTCTGCCGCACATTTTATCTCCTTCTTTTTCATCTTCTTCTTCTTCTTTCGGTTTCTCCCATTAGGGGTCGCCACAGCGGATCATCCGTCTCCATACCCCCCCAGTCCTCTACATCTGCCTCTTTCACACCAACTACCTGCATGTCTTCCCTCACCACATCCATAAACCTCCTCATTGGTCTTCCTCTTTTCCTCCTTCCTGGTGGCTCCATCCTCAGCATTCTCCTACCGATATACCTCATGTCCCTCCTCTGCACATGTCCAAACCATCTCAATCTTGCCTCCCTCTGTCCCTCTAATAAACTCATTTCTAATCCTGTCCATCGTCATCACTCACAACGAAAACTATTATGTATAATGTGATGTATTTAATAATTAAGTTGAATATATAATAAAAATGTAACTCACACTATAATATGCATAAAAACCTGCGACTAAAACAACTGCAGGAAATTGGCACAAGCGGAATTTCTTTTTATTTATAAAACATCTGCAGCTCACGAAAGTCAAAAAAAGAGGACCCCTGCAAATGTATTGTACAATGATTACATTTTTTTGTGTGATTGCTGTGAAATACAACCAGTTATACCTTAATGCAATGACAGGCCTTATTACACTTATTACACTTATTACACTGAAAGATTACATGTTTAAGTTAAAGATTATATTAGCATATTATTTATGTTCAATTGTAAACAAATAAAAAACAAATGTACTTCATACCTTAGATGTCATTATTGTATTTATAAACATGTTTACACGCAAACACAGACATGTTTTGTTCACAGTCAATAAAACTATCCAACACATTTATATTCCAGAGCCTAATTATTCCTCTCGCGCTTTTGTCCAGCCAAAGCCCATGGGAAGGAAACGTGTGTGTGTGTGTATGTGTGTGTGTGTGTTGGAAGTGGAAATCAAGCTCGTGCCCGGCGCGTGCCGCGTACTCGTATCACCCCCCACACCCCC